>JAVIAB010000117.1:5715309-5831092 GCA_032433765.1 Megaustenia siamemsis | reverse complement strand
TGTTTTCTGTTGTTTTTTTACATCTCAATGTGAAGATGTTTCGACGAAACGTCCATTCCTTGATTTTTCTTGTCAACAAAGCTGAGACATCCTTTATAGTCACCACGTTCGTCTTCTCTCTCCCATTTCTAAGAAGTTACCCCAGACCGGCTTGTTTGCTTGGGCACCCTCCGTGGGTATGTGAAGTGAGGGTTTTGATCAGCTATAAATCACTGACCTAGCGGTCATCAGTCGCTGACCCCCTTGTAAATCCGCGGAATGTCTGATCTTCATATTCTTTTATGCCAGGATCGATTTCCAAAATAGGATCGATTTCCATCTCTCTCTCTCTCTCTCTTCTCTCTCTCTCTCTCTCTCTCTCTCTGCGATCAGGACTCAATCAGAGTAGGATTCCAGACTCCCACATGAAGTCAGCTGTCAGGCTAAGTGTGTTGATCGCCCCCACAGACAGAACATCACATTTAGAGTCCGCCAGATCCACTCTGACTGAACACCCGTTAATACGTTGCACTGTGTTCTGCGCCAGTGGCCCAGTGCATCCGATTTCAGCCAGCATTTTTTCAGGTTTGCTTTCCTTAGCCTTTGATTATCCCCAATATTTCTGCAAGGCAGCAGATTGTCTTTTCTGTAGGGGATTCTGCCCTTAGATGGTCGGCCCTCCCAGGTTTACGAGCACCATCTGCCCGAGTCACTAGAGGTGACTAACACAGACATGCACACACAAAGATATGAGATGTGAATAACACAGACATGTACACAGCGATACGAGCCATGACTAACACCGACACACATCAAGATATATGACACATGACTAACATAGACATGCACATAAAGATATGAGATATGACTAACATAGGCATGCACACACAAGAATATGAGATGTGACAAACACAGACATGCACGCACAAAGATATGAGACATGACCAACATAAACATTCACACAAAGATATGAGATATCCCTAAACCAGACACGCACACACAAAGATATGACACATGACCAACACAGACACACACTAAGTTATGAGATATTACTAAACTCAGACGCACACACAGATAAGAGACATGATCAACACGGACACACCAAGACATGAGACATGACCATCATGGCATCTTAGAATCGATTTCCAAAATACGACTGATTTCCAACAGGGGATCGCAAAACTCAAGCTAGTGTTGGACAGGTCAGTGAAAGCCCACATAAAGGTGTATCCAGTGAGTGCCGTCTCAAAGTAGGCTATCATGGAGCTACATTCCGCTCTTGCTTTGATGGTGCAGGTTGTCACAGTTTGTGTTAGAACTCTTTAACAGCGTACAAAATGTACAACATTCATTAGATATGTAATGTACAATATGTATAGAGCGTACAAGGTGTACAACATTCATTCGATATGTAATGTACAATATGTATAGAGCGCACAAGATGTACAACATTCATTCGATATGTAATGTACAATATGTATAGAGCGTACAAGATGTACAACATTCATTCGATATACAAAATGAATGTTATACAACAATTGATTGATAGAGGGACTGGTTGGTCTCGAGGCAAGACGCCGGCCTTGAGACAGAGAGGTTGTGGGTTCTAATCCCGGCTACACCGGTTGGGATTTTTATTTATGATTTCTCTCTGCGACAACCACCCCTGGTCTCAGCAGCGGGGCCCGGCTTGAAACGTCAGTTACTCATCGACGGAAAAAATATGAGTACCTCTGAAGTCGGATTTATCTGCCTGTGCGGCGAGGGACCCTGTGCACACGGCTGCCAGTGAAAAACTGACTAACACGCAAAATTCAGTTTCTTGTTTCTAGGAACTTCGTCAGATATACAACATGGATGATGTACATACAACAATCGGTTCATATACAACATGGATGCTGTACAACAATCCACCGATATACAACACACATGATCTGCATTCAAGTGATCAGAAGGGGGCGGGGCTGGATGAACAATCACAAACACTGACACCCCCGTGAACCCACGTGGCTGGAGAGTTAAAAAGAACGACTAAATGTAAACTGCGACTCGTAATAATGGGAGCCCACCTGGAGGCAGAATTACAAACCGAAAGTGCAAAGTCTACGTGTTCTACATTGCGGCATGAAGTGAATGCGTGTGCAACTGTGGGAGTGAATGTGTGCGCAACAATAGGAGTGAATGCGTGTACAACAGTAGGAGTGAATGCGTGTACAACAGTAGGAGTGAATGTGTGTACAACAGTAGGAGTGAATGTGTGTACAACAGCGGGAGTGAATGTGTGTACAACAGTAGGAGTGAATGTGTGTACAACAGTAGGAGTGAATGCGTGTACAACAATAGGAGTGAATGCGTGTACAACAGTGGGAGTGAATGCGTGTACAACAGTAGGAGTGAATGTGTGTACAACAGTAGGAGTGAATGTGTGTACAACAGCGGGAGTGAATGTGTGTACAACAGTAGGAGTGAATGTGTGTACAACAGTAGGAGTGAATGCGTGTACAACAATAGGAGTGAATGCGTGTACAACAGTGGGAGTGAATGCGTGTACAACAGTAGGAGTGAATGTGTGTACAACAGTAGGAGTGAATGTGTGTACAACAGCGGGAGTGAATGCGTGTACAACAGTAGGAGTGAATGCGTGTACAACAATAGGAGTGAATGCGTGTACAACAGTAGGAGTGAATGCGTGTACAACAGTAGGAGTGAATGCGTGTACAACAGTAGAGTGAATGCGTGTACAACAGTAGGAGTGAATGCGTGTACAACAGTAGGAGTGAATGCGTGTACGACAATAGGAGTGAATGCGTGTACAACAGTAGGAGTGAATGCGTGTACAACAGTAGGAGTGAATGTGTGTACAACACGGGAGTGAATGCGTGTACAACAGTAGGAGTGAATGTGTGTACAACAGCGGAAGTGAATGTGTGTACATTAGTGGGAGTGAATGTGTGTACAACAGTAGGAGTGAATGCGTGTACAATAGCGGGAGTGAATGCGTGTACAACAGTGGGAGTGAATGTGTGCGCAACAGTAGGAGTGAATGCGTGTACAACAGCGGGAGTGAATGCGTGTACAACAGCGGGAGTGAATGCGTGTACAGCAGTGGGAGTGAATGCGTGTACAACTGTGGCAGTGAATGCGTGTACAACAGTGGAGTGAATGCGTGTACAACAGTGGGAGTGAATGTATGTACAACAACGGGAGTGAATGTGTGTACAACAGCGGGAGTGAATGTGTGTACAACATCGGCAGTGAATGTGTGTACAACAGTGGGAGTGAATGTGTGTACAACATCGGCAGTGAATGTGTGTACAACAGTGGGAGTGAATGTGTGTACAACAGCGGCAGTGAATGTGTGTACAACAGTGGGAGTGAATGTGTGTACAACAGTGGGAGTGAATGTGTGTACAACAGTGGGAGTGAATGTGTGTACAACAGCGGTAGATACGAATCTGGCAATGCTAAATGTGATCTCAAGTACAGGACAGAATAATGACAGGGTGCCAGTAAGGTCCTCTCTGAGAGCGGCCATGAAATCAACATCAGGATTAGTGATCTTAAGCGAGCTGAAAATAAAAGAGGAAATCAGTGGAAGCTAACAGGGAAGTTGAAACAGAAAACAAATAATGACTGCTCACAATGACGTCATGTCTGACATATCGTGAATGAGCGGAGACGGCTTGGAAACTCGCTGGGTTAGTGCTGACTTGACTGTGAGGGAGGTACACAATTTCGGATTCACCACAGCCCGTATGGAAGAATCTCTGTCTCTGGCCAGATCACTCACAAAACGTTGCATTCACCACAGCATGTCTGGAAGATTCTCTGCCTCTAGCCAGATCACTCACAGAACGTTGCATTACCACAGCCCGTCTGGAAGAATCTCTGTCTCTAGCCAGATCTCCCACAGAACGTTGTATTCACCACAGCCCGTCTGGAAGAATCTCTGTCTCTAGCCAGATCTCCCACAGAACGTTGTATTCACCAGAGCTCGTCTTGAAGAATCTCTGCCTCTAGCCAGATCTCCCACATAACGTTGTATTCACCAGAGCTCGTCTTGAAGAATCTCTGCCTCTAGCCAGATCTCCCACAGAACGTTGTATTCACCAGAGCTCGTCTTGAAGAATCTCTGCCTCTAGCCAGATCTCCCACAGAACGTTGTATTCACCAGAGCTCGTCTTGAAGAATCTCTGCCTCTAGCCAGATCTCCCACAGAACGTTGTATTCACCAGAGCTCGTCTTGAAGAATCTCTGTCTCTAGCCAGATCTCCCACAGAACGTTGTATTCACCAGAGCTCGTCTGGAAGAATCTCTGTCTCTAGCCAGATCTCCCACAGAACGTTGTATTACCACAGCCCGTCTGGAAGAATCTCTGTCTCTAGCCAGATCTCCCACAGAACGTTGTATTCACCAGAGCTCGTCTGGAAGATTCTCTGCCTCTAGCCAGATCTCCCACAGAACGTTGTATTCACCAGAGCTCGTCTTGAAGAATCTCTGTCTCTAGCCAGATCTCCCAATTCTTCTGTTGTCATGTTCAAGGCTTCCCTGATGTCTTGAAACCACCTTCTTCTGGTCTACCCTGTCTCTTCGTCCATGAACCATGCCCTCCATCACTGTTGTTCCCAGCCCTCTGTGTCTTCAGACGTGGCCATAGTATTTTCTGTGTGGCAACATCACATACTAACATGAACGTGTTATGGCTCAACCAAAGAGACAGCATCTACGTCGATCATCTCTTTGTAACGTGCTGAAGTCGGATGTGTTGGGCCGAAATGCGTAAATAGTTATACTGCAAATCACAACACAACGCAGATACGCCCACTTAACGTCCTTTTAAGGGCGGATGACGAAGATGTGTAATTCTTTAGTCATCGAACGCAAGCTTGCATCTCTTTGTAGTTATCGACTCTACTAAATGTGACACCCCCCCTCCCCCCACCCCAAATCAGCCAGTGCTGATTCCATACGAAAAGTTGTAGGCGGATGAATATGTTAAGAAGGCGGTCGCAGACTCATAGCTGACTGTTTGCGCCAGGATCGGTGAACCTGATCTGCTCAGATCTAATCCCACCTCTTCTATATGCCCCCTTGAACAGATTAACCTGCCTGGACCGGCAAGTGGGGATCGAGAAGGACGGAAACCTGGTACTCAAAAACGCTGCCTGAAATCGGATCATTCAGGTCGAAAGCACAAGTGTGTTCTTGTTGTTGTTCTTGTCGTTAAGGATCCAGAAACATGTGCGCTAACACCCTTCGGCCCAATGCCATGTAATGACATCTTCAGGTATTTTGAGTTCCCTTGTAGATCGGTACAAGGTGTTCCATTTATCTGGTCTTTGAGGAAGTAGAGTTGCTCTGATGTCGGTGAGCTTTGGACAGTCAAACAGATGATGTTCTACTGCCTCATGTGGGTGTTCACAGTGTGGACATGTTGGAGACAAATAATAATAAATGAATATTTTTATAGAAGGAAATTTCCGAGGCGATAATTCAGGGAATCATAGGAGGAAGAGGTATGTACTACAGAACTCAGAAAACATGACAAACAAACAACAGAAAAAAAAAACAAAGAACAATATATGGTCCGAGTTGAGGATCGAACCCGTACTCCATAGCACTGCGCCTTGCCACGAGAATGCTGGACATGCTGGAGTTTGGTTTCGTTGTATTCTATTGCTGTGGTGGTTTCAGTGGTACATGACCGGTTCTCTATTTGAAGATGGTGGTTTGGTCTCTTCTTTTTAGCTTGTGAATGTTGTCATGGAGGTGTGGCCTTGACATATACTTAAAAAGCGTTCTACCTGTTTTCCCCATGGCCAATCCATTCAGCCAATCTTCTCTACTGTTGGAGTTTATGATTTGTTTGTCTGTGTTTAATGAGATGGTGTTAAATTGTGCCTGTCTGGATACTGTCTTAGCTATAGCTCGTTTCAAATCACTTGCCCAACTTCAAAACGCTATTGCTCAGTAACCGTTTGTTAAAAACTGTTGAAATTTTCCAAATGTTATTAGAATGCAAAAGACCCTTTAAATGTATATTTAACAAATATCTTGCAGCTGCAGTTTTCTTAAAGCGGCGAATTCTTTGATGTTTGTCAAAATTGTAAATTGTGAACCCCTAAATAATAGAAATTACCGTAGTTGCTGGTCTATGATTAATTTTCACTAGGTAAAGGCGTAGCGTGATGGGGAAATACCAGGAGAATTATTGTCTGCTCAGTTCGAGGACGGACGATAATATCAAGGTATACCTGTATGTCCAATTTTCATAGTTGTGTGGTCCTGATAAGGACCGTTTGTTGAACTAATTTAAGGTAATATAGGGGTCAACATTGTGGGGGCTATATACTTTCATTCTGAATCAGACGAGTCTAAAAGATTAAAAACTGTTTGGGGTTGAACATTCCACAAACCATCATTTTTCCAATATTCCTCTTCCTGTTTTAAGACGTGGTCTTCACATTTAGCCCAATAATCTTTGTCTATATTTAATAAAGCGAGATTAGCAAGAGTCTTTACATCGCATATGTTGAATGTTGTATTTTCATCTGCCACTTGTCCTTTTAATTTGCCCAGATTAGTTCTATTGGATTTAAATGAGCATGGTAAGGTGGCAGCCTCAAACTTATATGACCATGCTCTTGGATAATCTTATCTATTTGAAAAATCTTTGTCCTTTGTTTTGCTTTACTAGAGATAGTAATTCAGGTTTTAAGTACATGTTATTAAATTGTATGTGCTCCTTTGTGAGCCATATCTTAATATCATCTTTTGTACTGGATGACAAGGATGCATCCTATCACCAAGCTTGTTCAATCTATACACTGAGCAAATCTTTAAAAACATCATAGAGATGCCAGGCCTACAAATTAATGGAAAGATAATCAATAACCTAAGATATGCTGACGATACTGTACTACTAGCAGAAAATCCTAAAGACCTACAACAATTACTTAATGAAATAAACACGACAAGCAAAAAATATGGACTAGATATGAATATCAAAAAGACTAAAACTATGATCATAAACAAAGAAAATACTCAAAACCCACAAGTGGATATCAAAATTGAAGGAATAGACCTTGAGACAGTTCAGAACTATAACTACCTTGGACATACTATAACCAGTGATGGAAAATGTACAACTGAAATAAACAAAAGAATAGGAATGGCAAAAAGTAATTTTAATGTCATGAAGGACATACTAACATCAAAACAAATAACACCAGAGCTAAAACTAAGAATAGCAAAATGTTACATCTTCTCAATATTCCTATATGGTGCTGAGACATGGACATTAGACAAGAAAACAGAACAGAGAATTGAAGCCTTTGAAATGTGGATATATAGAAGAATAGGTAGAATTGGATGGAAGGAAAAGAAAACAAATGACAAAGTCTTAAAACAACTAAAAATGAAAAGAGAACTTCTGAACACAATTAGAACAAGACAAATGCGATTCTTAGGCCATGTTAAAAGACACAACAGCCTACTGAAAGTGATCCTGGAGGGAAAATACAGGGTAAAAGAGGCAGAGGCAGACCAAGATTAACATGGACGAGTAACATCAAAAGATGGACAAATCAACCGATGACAACCTGCACCATCAAAGCAAGAGATAGAGCAGAATGGCGCTCCATGGTAGCCAACCTTCGTTGCGGAGACGGCATTCAATGATGATGATGACTGGATGACGTCGGGACTTTATCTTCAAGTGCAACAATGTTGTGGTACGCTGCATTGTCCATTATTAGGCAAGATGGTCGATCTAGTGATTGGAGAACAGAATTTTCACTCCAATGTCTAAATATGTGACCATTCATCTCAGAGTGATAATCCCGATTGTCTATGGATTTTGAAAGAAAAATCAGCTCTGCATTCTGTATTAGTCCATGTTGTCGACTACCAGCATGAGCAATTATCAAGCGCTGTCCTTTGCTGCTAGGTATTAATCTCTTAATCTTTCCATCTGATGACTGCCATTCCCTTTGGTTAGTGTGGTGAGCATTGATCCATGTTTCATCCAAGTACACAATATCATAACCTTGCTTGCGCACCTCTTTTACTTCACGTAAAGTACTTGCTTCTCATGACTACTATATGTGGCTTCTCACAGATGATGTTTCGTCCATTGGAATACTTTCTGAATGTAAAGCCTGCAGCTCTCACATTCCTCCCTAATGTAGACTTTGATATTTTAATACTGTTGTTCTTTTTCAGCGAAATTTTTAATTTTCTTATTGTAACAGTTTCATTCATACCCAACATTTTGCGAATTTCACTTCTAATAAGTTCACTGTCGAAATTATCCAACATTTTTGCTCTTCCTTGTGATTTTGTATATTTTGAACATTGACGGTCACGTGCTTGAATCCAGCGATTAAATGACCGTTTAGATAAATCCAAAATGTGTCTTGTCCTATTCTCAGGGTTTTCTAAAGAATGAAATAATCTTCCTCGTTTAGCCTCTTTGCAAAAATAGTCATACATTTTTATTGCGATGTTTTGTAAACTGCAGAATTTCATTTTAAGACTCATGATAAATGTTATCATTCCACCTATGAATGAACGGAAATGGAACACACAATTTCTCAAGTGTCTAATTGTGTCAAAAAAACCACGGCGAAAGCGTGCAAACACGTCAATTTTACCGTGTATGGATTTTAACTCGCTATTTTTAACTTAAAATACTGTAAACATTAAGTTTTGACTACATCGATGGGTCATTATAAATTTATATAAATCAAATAAGCAACAATAATAACCAAATGTTTTTTTTAATGAAATTAATTCCCTGTTGGGTTCTGCTCATTATAACTTTACATGCAAATTTTTAACAACTTACAACAAGCGGTTAAAAAGCTATCGATTTTAAAAGTTGGGCACGAGTTATGAAACAAGCTATAATGTATCTGTCTTATAATTTTCTATTGTGTTAGAGTGTCATGTGATCCATTGTATTACTAGCCTTATGTCATGTGTATGTCATGCGTATGATTTGTGTATGTCATGTGTATGTCATGTGTATGTCATGTGTATGTCATGTGAATGTTTACAACGATTGGAAGAATCCTCGCGATAATATTTATTGATGATTGTTGTTTATCTTGTTATCATACAGTTGGTGACATGTACATGCCACTCGTCATGTCACTGTAGCATGCCACCAGCTGCCTACATGCCACTCGTCATGTCACTGTAGCATGCCACCAGCTGCCTACATGTCACTCGTCATCTCATTATAACAAGCAAACTCCTCCCAACATGTCACTTGCCATCTCACCTTAACAAGGTGCCTCCTCCCTACATGTCACTCGTCATCTCACCTTAACAAGGTGCCTCCTCCCTACATGTCACTTGTCATCTCACCTTAACAAGCCACCTCCTCCCTACATGTCACTCGTCATCTCACCTTAACAAGCCACCTCCTCCCTACATGTCACTCGTCATCTCACCTTAACAAGCCACCTCCTCCCTACATGTCACTCGTCATCTCACCTTAACAAGCCACCTCCTCCCTACATGTCACTCGTCATCTCACCTTAACAAGCCACCTCCTCCCTACATGTCACTCGTCATCTCACCTTAACAAGCCACCTCCTCCCTACATGTCACTCGTCATCTCACCTTAACAAGCCACCTCCTCCCTACATGTCACTCGTCATCTCACCTTAACAAGCCACCTCCTCCCTACATGTCACTCGTCATCTCACCTTAACAAGCCACCTCCTCCCTACATGTCACTCGTCATCTCACCTTAACAAGCCACCTCCTCCCTACATGTCACTCGTCATCTCACCTTAACAAGCCACCTCCTCCCTACATGTCACTCGTCATCTCACCTTAACAAGCCACCTCCTCCCTACATGTCACTCGTCATCTCACCTTAACAAGGGCAACTCGGTATCCTAAGAAAGATAACTCTTCTGACAGATCTACTGCGCATGCGCAGCCCCACAAGATTGGACCAGAATCCACTACAATTGGCTGCTGTTGAGATTTTAACCCCAGCCATTATTCTCTGTGTTTTCTGCCACTGATTGTCGATGTTTCTGAGAGCCCGTGTCTGTCCCTGCTGCGAAGTTTGTGACAGAACTGATTCCACACACCCCGTACCCCAAGTCACATTTAATAGCCCATTTACTTTTCTAAGTTTTAAAAATTTATATCATCACTCATCATCATCAGTATCATCATCATCAGTATCATCATCATCAGTATCATCAGCATCATCATCATCATCAGTATCATCAGCATCATCATCAAGTACCGTTCCTGCTGGCGTAGATGTTCATGTCTCTCCTCAACTTTCGATCTCGGCAGCTATTTATCATTTCTGTTGTTGACCTTATGCCAAGCCATTCTCTTAAGCTGTCTGTATCTTTTCTCTTTGCTTCCCTCTATCTCTTCGTCCCTCAATTTTTCCAGTTGTTACAATATATTCCAGTTGTTCTCTTCTCATTACATGGCCAAAAAATGATGATTGTTTCTTCCTAATATTGGAAATTAGCTATCTTTTTGCTTTGACCTCTCTCAGAACATCTTCATTACTCTTCTTAGCTGCCCATGGTACTCTCAACATTCTTCTGTAAAACCACATTTCAACAGCCTCCAGTGTCATTGTCTGTTGTCCAATTGTACATGAATAACATCCATATGTTAAGGCTAGCTCTACAATCAGAACTCTTTAGAGCTCTTTTTCTTGTTTCTGTTGTCCAAAATGGATTGCACGGTATCTTCCTCATTTTTTGGAAAGCTGCTTTTGCCTGAGCCATTCTGCATCTCACCTCTGTTGTACACCTACCATCTCACCTCTGTTGTACACCTACCATCTCACCTCTGTTGTACACCTACCATCTCACCTCTATTGTACATCTACCATCTGAGGTTAACATTGCTCCCAGATATTTAAATTCATTATTTACCTGTTTTAATATTGTTCCACTTGTCTTTATTGTGCACTGAGGTGTTGACTTTTTCTTTGTTGTCACATTTACTTCTGTCTTTTTGCTATTAAGGCTAAGTCCTTTATTTTTGCTTTCTTTCACTATAATGTCTAACATTTCTTGTAACTCATTTTCACTCTTAGCGGTTAAGACTGTATCATCAGCATACCTTAGATTATTTATATTATGACTCCAATTGTTATTCCAGGAATGCCCCTTATGAATCTTAAAATAATCTCAATATACATATTAAACAAATCTGGTGACAGCACATAACCTTGCCTAACACTCCGTTTTATTTTTGAAACTGTCCCAATTGGTTTCCAGTTCTTATGGCCGCTGTTTGTTGCCAGTACATGTTCTTTATTATTCTTAGATATTTGCTGTCTACGTTTATGCTTTCTAAAATTTTGATTATTTCTTGGTGCTTTACTTTGTCAAATGCTTTTGTATAATCTATGAAACATAGGTATAGATCTGTTTTCACCTCTATGGCTCTTTCTACTAAAGATCTTATGATATATATGGCACTGAGTTATTGAGTTATTTGCGGGTCATCATCATTGCACTCCGAACATTTTGTTATCCATAGGTGCTCAGATCCCCTCCTCAGCAATTCCCTCAGTGTCCAGCGACTGACGACTCCAGTTCTGTGTTGGTTGATAAGTCTTCTTACACGGCCACCAAGTTTCTCATTTCTGGCCGTGCCCATCTTAACTCCCATTTCCATCATCCGAAGAAGTGACGTAGATCTGTGTTTGTCGAAGTCCTGTGCTCTTCCCACATCTCGGAGAGCATTGATGATGTCCGCCCGATCCATTGGTTGCCCGTCCTCAACGACAGCGCAGCTAGCCAACCTGTCCGCTCTCTCATTTCCCCGTACTCCCGCATGTCCAGGGACATAGACAAAGGTGACCTTACGTATTTTGGATTTCTGCAACGACTCTACCCATTGCATGCGTACAGAGCCCGCCTCCACCTTTTTAATCATGCTCATCGAATCACTCAGTATACATGCGTGGGTGTAGTCTTGTGACTCTAACCATTTGAATGCCTTGGTCACTGCCATCACCTCCATTGTCATGCTACTCGTGGTCATGGCGTATGCACCAGTGTCTTCCTTGACTATTCTGCCTGCCGAGCGTGCTGTAAATGCCCATGCACTTCTTTGGTGTCGTATTACAGATCCGTCTGTGTAGATGACTGCATCTTTCTCATCGGTGTTATCGCAGATGAGACCGTTGACCTCAGCATTAACCACGACCGGGTTCTGTTCCCTACTTTTCCTGTCGAGTGTGATAATACACGAGAAAGTCGCCTTGAATGACGTAGGCACCGGTATCCACTCTTCACCAACGCTGATATTGGTAAGCCCACAGACCTGTTTGATGACATCTTCTGCTCGGCCCACCCATGATTTGCCTCTGTTTAGCCTGGCACCTTTCTCTGTGTTGAGCACATTGTGCAATGGATGCTCTGTATCAGTACTAATCTTCAGGTATGCTCGTGCTCTCCAGATCTTGATTCTGTCATCCATGGTTGGAAAGTCAAGAAGATACCTCAATGCTACACAGGGAGTGTCCCTCGTATATACCAGGATAATGCGCATGGCTTCATTTTGTATTTTTTCCAGCCTATCAATTTGAGTCGTACTGACAGTAAGAATTGCCAGGGCATACTCGATTGGTGCGAGGACTAATCCCTGGAACAGAAGAGTAAGTACCCTCTGCTCGATGTTGGCAGCTGTTATGACCTTCAATGCGGCTAATCCTTTGCGGGATTTTGTTATCACATGGTCGACGTGGTCCCGAAAACACAGGCTGCGATCAAACTTAACTCCAAGGTATGTCATCAACTTGTCCCTGGTCACCTCATCAGCTCCCATTCGTACTACCGGTGTGGTCGTATGAACGATATGATTGTTAAGGGAGAACCATGAAACGGATGCTTTATTAGGATTAACCAAGGCACATGAAACCCCACATCAGGAAGAAATGTGATCGAGTTCGTCTTGCATTGTGGAAGCGATTCCCCGTTTGTCTCTTCCCTGTCGATATACCAGAATATCATCAGCAAAAGTCATAGTTCTTCCCCTCTCATCCAGCTGTTGTTCCGTGATCATTATTGTGTACACGTTAATTAGAACTGGTGACAATGGTGAGCCTTGTGGCAGCCCTGAACAAATGGATGTAGGCTCGGAAGACCAACTTCCACATCTGAGTATCACCGTCCTCTGAAACGGTGCCGCGGCGATCCATCTAATGAGGAAGGGGTGCACCGCCAGTTTGAGGAGCATATGCATGAGGTATTCAAATGGTACCCTGTTGTATGCATCCTCCAGATCTATAGCAGCAGTACATGTCTCCTCTCGTCTGTGGAAGTCTTCGAAGACGTCATAGGCAAAGACTGCCGCATTGAGCCATGTCTCTTTGTTGTATCTATAACCTCCGAGTGTTGGTTGGAATACGCGTTTCTGTTCAAGGTGAAAGGTGAGGACACGGGCAATTATTTTCTCCAGCAGCTTGCCCGCAGTGTTCTGCATTGTGATGATTCTGTAGGCACTGATCTGAGAATGGTCCTTGTTTGGCTTCGGTAGCGGTAGTAAGTAGCTGTGTAGCCACTCCTCCTTAATCTGGCCACTCCGAATACTGGCATTAAACTCATTGGCCAGTTTTGTCAAGTCGTCGTCAGCTAAATCGCCTATGTCATCGTACCGAACACCATCTGGACCAGGAGCAGTGTTGTGTGACCTTTTAAGTGTCGTGCGAATGGTATCGGTTGTGATTGTAAGATATTCTTCCAGCCCTACATCCTTACACAATTTTGACAGCGATCCCCGTATCCTCATTATTACAGCCTCATTTCTTTAGTCCGTCTGCTCAATGTAGCGGGCAAGCAGGGCCTCCCTTTGCTCTCATCAGATTTGTGCCATATCCGGCCTGTGCTCTGAAAGTCTGGTGTGCCATTGTGTCGTGTTGTTCTATTCATGCTCTGATGAAGGCGCCAGAATGTGGCTAGCGATTTTTCTGAGCACACTTTTTACAGAAGTCATCCCATTTGGTATCCTTATCCTGCTTAGCGCATAGTTTAAAGTGCATCATTTTTTGATCGACCTCTACTTTCAGACGCTTCAAGAGCTCAGGTTGTGTTCTTCCATTCTTTCTGGCTTTCTGCCACGTCTTTGCCGTTTATCTCTTGCACCGCCAAGCTTCCTCGACATCTACGTTCCACCAGGGTGGCTGCATCCATCTCTCCTGCCTCCTACGAGGGGCGCTGTGTTTCCTATGTCTGATTTTGCTAATGAAGTCATGGTCTGTTTTCTCGTAGTTGAATGTGTGGAGCTGTCTTTTATTTCTGCTTTTCTCAATTAGAAGGACACGTGGATAGTGATCACTTCCGTGGAACCCCAGTGCTCTCCACCTGCAAACCGGTGCGAAGGTGGAAGACACCAGTGCAAGGTCTATGACACTATCAGAGTCCCCTGTTCGAGTGGCCATTCTTGTTGCCCTTCCATCATTCAAGCACACTAAATCGGCCGACACCAGTGCGTTGTCTAGGTCTTCTCCCTGCTTGTTGGTTTATGACGTTATCCCACTGGTTTCCTCTATAGTCCGTTCAGATTCGTTTGCCTAGACATTAATTTATTTTTTTCAAAAACTTATTGTTCATTTGCATTGATCTTTTGAAGTTAGGTTTAGAATACTAATGTTGCTATAAAAATATTTTTTTATCAAAGAAATGTGATCCAGTTTCAAAGATGCATTATTTAACCTATATTAAAAAAAAGTTAATCGATATTATAAACACCGGCGGGATTATGTAGATGCTTACATCTCACAGCTGATTCTTTAACATATAGGCATGACCTTCACGGCTGAATGCGCACCGTCCTAAAATAGTTATGTTTCCACTATAAATTTTTATAAAGAAATGTTACATATGAAATTTCCCGTTTAGCACAAAATGACATTTTAGCCGAAACCGGAAATTATGTGACGTCAAAATCACGGCCGTAGACTCGAGTTCGAGTCATAATTCAGAGGCAAATCTCAATATTTACAGAAAGGAGGCGGCACTATCCATATTATCTTCTGCAAGTCTATGTGAGAATGAATATAAAGGCAAAATATTTTACTGAGCATAACATTGCTATAAAGATTTATCAATACTTCTGCAGAGAGCGTAAAAAGGGACATCTTTATTGTTCTTTATCAAACCCTGAGAAGAGAACAATGCATATTTTAGGTTTGTGTAAACGTTCATTTGATCGAATAGTTAAAGGAAGCGGATATTTATTGCCAACAAATGCAAGAAAGCAAGGAAGGAAAGAAACGTTAGACAGTTTTGATAAGGACCTAGTAAAAAGAGAAATCTGTCGAATGTTTGATATAAACGAAGAAGTGACACTTAGAAAGTTTAAGCTTTGGCTGAAAACTAACAACGACATGAAATATCAAAAACTTCATTATGGAAAATATTAAGAAGTGCAGGCTTCACCTTTAGAAAGTATGCTGGTGGAAAAAAACATTATTTGTGAGAAGCCACATCTAGTAGCTCTTAGAAGCAAGTATTTACGTGAAGTGAAGGAAATGCGCGAAAATGATTATGATATTGTTTATTTAGATGAAACTTGGATCAACGCTCATCATACAAATGAAAAGGAATGGCAGTTAGCAGATGGAAGTATTAAAAGATCAGTACCAAGCAGTAAAGGGCAACGTTTGATAGTTGCACATGCAGGTAGCAGACATAATGGGTTGTTGCAGAATGCTCATCTCGTTTTCATTTCAAAATCCATAGACAATAGAGACTACCACTCCGAAATGAATGGGCACATATTTAAAGACTGGATCGAGAAAAGTATCCTTCCAATATTAGATCGACCTTCTTGTCTGATAATGGACAATGCTTCATACCATAACGTAGTTAACGTAGAAGATAGAATCCCAACATCATCAAGTACAAAAGATGCAATCAAAACGTGGCTCATGAAAGAACACATACAAGTTAACGACAGCTACTTGAAACCCGAATTGCTTAGCCTTGTAAAACAGACACAACGTACAAAGATATTTAAAATAGACAAGTTAATTCAAGAACATGGCCATAGATGTTTGAGACTACCTCCATATCATGCACACTTAAATCCTATAGAACTAGTTTGGGCAAAAGTTAAAGGACACGTAGCATATACAAATAAAACTTTCAAATTATGCGATGTTGAGACACTTACAAATCAGGCTCTATCAAATATAAATAAAGACTACTGGGTAAAATGTGAGGATCATGTGTTACGACAAGAAGAGGAATATTGGAAAAAAGGATGGTTTGTTGTTTGTTCAGCCGAAAGCAGTAATCGACCTATTTGACTCGTCTGATTCTGAATGATCATTACTCTGATTAAGTCTACAGATAAATAGTTTGATTTGCAATATTTCCTAGTTGATTTGTTAAACAGTTTATTGTTCAAGACCACCCAAGCAATCAAAAATATGTTATAAGCAAACCAACAACCATTACTTTGAATGGAAGCCTGCTTGAGTCAGTACAGAAGTTCAGCTATCTTGGATCCACTATTACAGCCACACTTTCCTTAGATGAGGAACTAAATGTACGTATTTGAAAGGCAGCGACAACATTTGGGAAACTCACACCAAGAGTATGGAACTATATCAAATTGACTCTACGAACAAAAGTTCTATATATAATTTAAAATTTGTATACTTGCCACCAAGTACAATTTTATGGACACGCCTATGGGTCATCGTTGCACTAGATTACTGTAAACCATTTTGATTAGGGTCAAAATAATAGTTACATGGGCAAAGATCAAAGGAATTCGCCGCTTTAAGAAAACCGTTATAGCTAGACATCGAGTAACACATATGTTCTCGTGACATGGACATTTTAACACCGTATGCCAAAAATCATGTGAAATCATCAAGAACTTTTTGAATTATAAATCATAACATCTCGGCAAACGATTCTGAACGGACTATAGCATTAAAGTCTCTGCAGAAAATGACATTCTCTTCATCGAACTCGAAGAGATTCTGCCATTGTTGTGTGTTCACCTTCCCATTACAGGCATACACATTAACAATCACGAAATGAACTGGGGTCTGCACCCTAACCGCATGTACCTGCAATTCTGCATTGTTCCACACAGACATATCAACCTCAGCTGTCACCATATTGCTGAGCACAAGGATGGCCTGCCCAAGGTGTCCCCTATTGTAGAAACAATGAAATCCAGGAGTACTTACTGTCCTGTCACCAAGAAGAGTTTCTTGTAAAACCATTATATCGGCGCCGCACAGTAGCTTATCAAGAATGGGCCGTCGTTGATTTATGGACCAACAATCCCAATAAATAACGCGCACATACTTTAGGCCTAGCCTCTCACACTTCGATCTTTTAATGCCACCACGCTTTCCCTGTCGTGTTTTCCTTCTTCGATGATGTCGTTTGGCTGCATCTGAATACATACATTGGGCTGCATCTGAATACATACATTGGGCTGCATCTGAATACATACATTGGGCTGTATCTGAATACATACATTGGGCTACATCTGAATACATACATTGGGCTGCATCTGAATACATACATTGGGCTGTATCTGAATACATACATTGGGCTGCATCTGAATACATACATTGGGCTGTATCTCAATACATACATTGGACTGCATCTGAATACTTACATTGGGCTGCATCTGAATACTTACACTTACCGTCGTCATAGATTATTTTGTCGCTGGAAGTCGATGTTGTGGATGGTCCAGACTCACGTGCACTTACTCAGTCGCACGGACCAGAACCCGTTTCCACGTTCTAAACTGGCCAACTCCAGTAAATAGCTCGATATATGGCATTGATCATTCTTTTACCTCTAACAAAACCGCAATGTTCATCACTAATTTCTGGACTGATTTTGTTTCGCACTCTTCCCATGATGATTCTTAGTAACAGCTTAGTCATGTGACTCATAAGGCTTATTGTGCTATGGTCATTGCATTCAATCGCACCAGATTTCTTTGGTAGGGCTATGAATATTGATTTGAGCATGTCATCTGGTATATATCCACTGTTGTAGATATCTTTCAATATTTTTATTATTATTTCTATTCCAAAATCACCCATGGCTTTAATCTCTTCTTTAGTTATATTATCTGGTCCAGGAGCTTTGCCTGCTTATTATATTATATTATCACTAATTTCAGATAAAATGATTGACAACTGTCAGAAAGCACGTGACTAGGGGCAGGCCCGTTTCCAAGTTCTGACCAATCAAATGTGAGCGGATGTAGCACTTGGCATTATCTGCAGCCCCACTTCAACCAGTCTGATGCTCCGCCATGTGACCATCGCCAGCCAATGGCAGTATAGCCTGGGCCTGACATGGACAGACACATCCAACAGACGAACGATCGTCTGCACTGTATAAAGCAGGTTAGTCTCACCGCCCTTATTTCTCTCACTGTTGCCATTGATAATCATTTCCTTTTTACTTTCACCCTCTGCCTCATCCTCACCATTGTCATCCAAAAAGGACGCTAAATTGGGTAGATGTGCTTTGTTGTCCGTTAACAACAATCTGCAATATTTTGCAACTTTTGGGCCCGACACATCCGATTTGAAGCTGTCTTCCTGCCCAAGCCATATTCTCTTAGCCAGACGAGTTGTTTACAAAAAAAGAATACAGATAGATCTATCGCCTGTGAGCAGTCAGCTAGGAGTTGCTGATCACTTTTGAGTTGTGTTTAGCTTTGGCCATTAAAAAAACCCAATAAATATAACAATAAATGTAACAATACATGTAACAATAAATATAACAATAAATGTAACAATAAATATAACAATAAATATAACAAAAAACGTAACAATAAATATAACAATAAATATAACAAAAAACGTAACAATAAATATAACAATAAATATAACAAAAAACGTAACAATAACTATTTTAAAAGAAACATGAAGTTATAACAGTTGTTGACCTACGAGACCATAAATGATGTTTGCATAGGAAGAGGGGATTGGAGATTGTCATGACTGAGGTGGAGGTTGTCATGACTGAGGTGGAGGTTGTCATGGCTGAGGTGAAGGTTGTCATGGCTGAGGTGGAGATTGTCATGACTGAGATGGAGGTTGTCGTGGCTGAGGTGGAGGTTGTCATGGCTGAGGTGGAGATTGTCATAACTGAGATGGAGGTTGTCGTGGCTGAGGTTGAGGTTGTCATGGCTGAGGTGGAGGTTGTCGTGACTGAGGTGGAGGTTGTCATGGCTGAGGTGGAGGTTGTCATGGCTGAGGTGGAGGTTGTCATGGCTGAGGTGGAGGTTGTCATGGCTGAGGTGGAGGTTGATATGGCTGAGGTGGAGGTCGTCATGACTGAGGTGGAGGTTGTCATGGCTGAGGTGGAGGTTGTCATGGCTGAGGTGGAGATTGTCATGGCTGAGGTGGAGGTTGTCATGGCTGAGGTGGAGGTTGTCATGACTGAGGTGGAGGTTGTAAAGACTGAGATGGAAGATGTCGTGACTGAGATGGAGGTTGTCATGACTGAGGTGGAGGTTGTCATGACTGAGATGGAGGTTGTTATGACTGAGGTGGAGGTTCTCATGACTGAGATGGAGGTTGTCATGACTGAGGTGGAGGTTGTCGTGGCTGAGGTGGAGGTTGTCGTGGCTGAGGTGGAGGTTGTCATGACTGGAGGTTGTCATGGCCGAGGTGGAGGTTGTCATGACTGAGGTGGAGGTTGTCGTGGCTGAGGTGGAGGTTGTCATGACTGAGATAGAGGTTGTTGTGACTGAGATGGAGGTTGTCGTGACTGAGGTGGAGTTTGTTATGACTGAGGTGAAGGTTGTCATGACTGAGATGGAGGTTGTCGTGACTGAGGTGGAGGTTGTCATGACTGAGGTGGAGGTTGTTATGACTGAGGTGGAGGTTGTCATGGCTGAGGTGGAGGTTGTCATGGCTGAGGTGGAGGTTGTCATGACTGAGGTGGAGATTATCATGGCTTAGGTGGAGATTGTCATGGCTCAGGTGGAGGTTGCCATGACTGAGATGGAGGTTGTCGTGGCTGAGGTGGAGGTTGTCATGACTGAGATGGAGGTTGTTGTGACTGAGATGGAGGTTGTCGTGACTGAGGTGGAGTTTTTTATGACTGAGGTGGAGGTTGTCATGACTGAGATGGAGGTTGTCGTGACTGAGGTGGAGGTTGTCATGACTGAGGTGGAGGTTGTTATGACTGAGGTGGAGGTTGTAATGGCTGAGGTGGAGATTGTCATGACTGAGATGGAGGTTGTAATGGCTGAGGTGGAGATTGTCATGACTGAGGTGGAATTTGTCATGACTGAGATGGAGGTTGTCGTGACTGAGATGGAGGTTGTCGTGAGTGGGGTGGAGATTTTCATGGATGGAATGTAGATTATCATGAGGTGGTTGTAAGCTGTCATGAGTGAGGTGGAGATCGTCATGAGTGGGGTGGAGGTTGTCATAAATGGGGTGTAAGTTGTCATGAGTGGGATGGAGCCGTCACTGGCGGAAGTTGTCATCTCAGCCAAGTTCCCGATTCCCAATCAAACAGATATTACGTGACCTTGACCTAAGTGTTGGAGAACGCTACCGACATGACGTGAGAGGCAAGACTCATGGTCCGTGATAAAGTCGGATGTGCTGGGCTCTCATATTGCAGCAAGCATCATAAAACATCACCAAAGCAGGGGAAGAGGGCAATACTGATCGCAAATAAAGAAGACAACATGAGAGTTGTTGAATTGTGCTTGTATAGAAGAGTGTTCACAATTTCATGTTTAAAAAGCTAAGGAAACTTCGTTCATTCATTCACTCATTTTCTCATTCACTTATTCTCTCATTCATTCATTCTCTCATTTACACTTTCTCTCATTCACTCATTCTCTCATTCATTCATTAACTCATTCACTCATTCTCTCATTCACTCATTTTCTCATTCTCTCATAATCCTTCATTCACTCATTCTCTCATTCACTCATTCTCTCATTCACTCATTTACCCAATCTCACATTCTTTCATTCACTCATTCTCTCATTCACTCATCCTCTCATTCACTCATCCTCTCATTCACTCGTTCACTCATTCTCTCATTCACTCATTCTCTCATTCACTCATTGTCTCATTCGCTCATTGTCTCATTCACTCATTCTCTCTTATTCTCTTATTCTCTCATTCACTCATTGCCTCATTCTCTCATTCACTCAGTGTCTCATTCACTCATTCTCTCTCATTCACTCATTCACTCATTGTCTCATTCTCTCATTCACTCAGTGTCTCATTCACTCATTCTCTCATTCTCTCATTTTCTCATTCACTCATTCACTCATTCTCTCATTCACTCATTCTCTCATTCTCTCATTTTCTCATTCACTCATTCACTCATTCTCTCATTCACTCATTCTCCACTCCAGCCCAAAAAGACGACACATAGGGAAGTCATAATTATCAACGATTGACGATCTGCTGCTAGTTCACGTAGGTCTTGATTGTTTCTTAGTCCCATGGTTTAACATTCCATAAATATTGCTCCACGTAGCTCTTCTCTTGGTCTGCCTTGTTTTATTTTGCCAGATGGTTTCCACATGAATGCCTGACGGGGAAGTCTTTCTTCACTCATTCTCAGCACATGACCGATGTATTTCTAACGCCTTCTTCTTATAAAGCTCAACACGTGTTCTTGTTTTGATTCATCTCATATCTGTTCGTTTGAAATGTATAATGGGAACTAATGAACATTATAACAGAAAAATATGCTGACGTTGGATGTGTTGGGCCGAAAGGCGCAAATATCACAGTTATACTGCAAACCACAACACTACGCAGACATTTAACGTCCTTTTAAGGGCGGATGATGAAGAGGTGTACTCCTTTAGTCATCGGGTGAACGCAAGCAAGAAAAGAAAAATGTGAATGAAATATTAAAACATAAGGAGCCAGTCACGGACCAGGTAGCAGAAGTCTCAAATGATCTTTCAACTAGACGATGGAGTAGATTAGATGGATGCAGTAATAGATTTAAATAGATATAAATGACTTCACAATTCGACCCGACGTGACAGCCTAAAGCACCTTCTGCTGAAATATGCATAACTGTAACCAGGATTTTTTATCAGCCGCGCCGCGTAGTCTCTAGGAAAGTGACTTTAATCTAGGTTGCTGTCGGACTCTTATCTGATGGCACTGAAACTATTACAGTTATAATATTATAATTATAAATTGGTATTCGTGACTAAATTGTAACGAATTGTAAGTTTTTGTGCTCGGTGATCGACACTCCCGTTATGCCAGCCGCTCTTTTTCATTTAGATTTTCCGAACTTACAAAAGAATATTGAGTCGCTTGTATGTCTCATAATAACGACAAACAACCACTTTGAATCGTTCTTATGATCTTCCTCATGACAAGTGTGAATACACCGGAAGTGTAAATGTCTGGTATTTCAAGATTTTCCCATTAATGGGATTGAGTGAAAGAATGTTTAGTGCCGGTAAATTTATCTTTTCTTTTCAGTAAAAAAAAGCCACAACTAAACCGTTTCTTGTACATCACTTTTCATTATCCATTTAGCCAGCTCTTCTGCAGTCTCGCAAATCCTCGCCTCCTTTAAATTGATATCAACACAGAGGCGAAGGCGCGCCTCACAGAGGCACAGCTGGAAGTTATCAGTGTCCCACGGCTGATGGCTTGCGCATGATCGGTGAACCAGAACCATCCAGACCCTACTCTACCTGGTGCCTCCAGTAACAGACTAACCTGTCTAGTCTGGCCATACGAGTAGGGATCAAAGAGGAAAGACAACACGGTACTAAAAAATGTACTGAAGTCGGATGTGTTGGGCCGAAAGGCGTAAATATCACAATTATACCGCAGACCACAACACAACGCAGACACGCGCACTTAAAGTCATTTTAAGGGCGGATGACGAAGAGGTGTACTCCCTTTAGTCATCGAACGAACCCAAGTGCATCAACACGGAAATATATTGTTTGGCTGAAATAAGTGGACTTTGAACGTAATAAATGTGTCGTGATGGCTGTTCAGTCGTGCACTAATTTTATAGTCTGTGCTGCTAGATTTGGTCTGAGACCCGTACATCTCGGAGACTAAAGTCTAAAACTCGACCACGCCTCGAGGATCATACTGATCTGTGAAGAGTTTAGTGCGGTTTGTGAACCCACATGTCTAGCTAGCCTTGAAGTAGCGGCGGACGGTGAGTTGGAAACTTGTGCAGGCCAGGACGCGACCGAACTTTTTAAGTTGACCTTTAACCTGGTAATTTGTGACATGAACATCACTACAGTTTGCGCCATATAAAATAGTTCCTTCAATTATTGCCCGAAATTAGCATAATTACATAATAAGTTCTGAGTTATTTACATTAATTAAGGACAACTGGCAAATGGTAAAAGAACTAGGGATCGGCACTACTTCTAATGTTTCAGTAAAATGGTAGAACGTCATCTGATTTGTCGTCCTTTCGTTGCCATGGAAACGGGGAGGTAATTGTTGAAATAGCCTACCTAGTTCTTATACACAATTCAAGGTCGGCATATGTCGTTGTACGGTTGTAGTAGGTTTGACCTCCATAGACACTGAAGCCTATTTATTAGTAACAGCTTGAGTTATTTGAGATATATCAGGTCTATACTGGGGAATACGGTGGCTGGTTGTACACTGACATTGAACTCATTGAGCTGAAATGTGATTGTGTTATGTATTCTGATAAAATATTACAGGGGTCATGGCCTCCGATGTCTGTTCTGAACATCCGCCGCTGGTGAGAATGCTGCTGATCTATGGAGAGTTCTGTGTGACTCTTGCAGACACTCGACCACGCCTCGAGGATGCTGCTGATCTATAGAGAGTTCTGTGTGACTCTTGCAGACACTCGACCACGCCTCGATGATCATACTGGTCAATAATGAAAATTGTTTCGTGAACCAGTCACCGCGCTGTTTGTGTTGTTGTTGCTGACTGTAAGTAAAAAAATTAAGTAAAGAGCCCCCGTAACGCCAAGTGGCGTAAAGGGAATATGGTGTTAGTGACCATAAATTTTACAGACCTTCGGCACATGATTTTTGGGGGAAACGTGGTTGGTATTACGCCCGTGCCGCTTTACTTTCCCATTAAAAAATCCGGTACCCATTAAAGGCTGGGTGAACCCGGAGGCCGTCGGTTGGGGTCGAACTTTACCTCCTGTCCTTTGTTGTCCAGTTCACTAAACACTGAGCTATCGCGGCTCCCTAGTTGCTGATTGTGTTTGTAGGGATTGCTGCCTGTGTTTGTAGTGATTGCTGACTGTGTTTGTAGTGATTGCTGACTGTGTTTGTAGTTATTGCTGCCTGTGTTTGTAGTGATTGCTGACTGTGTTTGTAGTGATTGCTGACTGTGTTTGTAATGATTGCTGACTGTGTTTGTAATGATTGCTGACTGTGTTTGTAGTGATTGCTGACTGTGTGTGTTGTAGTTGCTGACTGTGTTTGTAGTGATTGCTGACTGTGTTTGTAGTGATAGTTGACTGTGTTTGTAGTGATTGCTGACTGTGTTTGTAGTGATAGCTGACTGTGTGTGTAGTGATTGCTGACTGTGTAGTGATTGCTGACTGTGTTTGTAGTGATTGCTGACTGTGTGTGTAGTGATTGCTGACTGTGTAGTGATTGCTGACTGTGTTTGTAATGATTGCTGACTGTGTGTGTAGTGATTGCTGACTGTGTAGTGATTGCAGACTGTGTTTGTAGTGATTGCTGAATGTGTTTGTAGTGATTGCTGAATGTGTTTATAGTGTTTGCGGACCGTCTGCTTGGGTTTTGCTTCCTTATTGTGACATCAAAAACGTCCTATGTAAAACATAACCAGCCAGCTGTGAGCGCAGCTGTGACAGCTGACAGTGTGTCATCCCTAATGGCTAAAGACTAAAACCTACAAACCTATCATGTGACCTCTCTTGTCTTTCCCCAGCAACTGGGCAACCCTGCAGGATTTCAGAGCTCGGCCCGAGAACTGCTCGAGTGGTGTTCCGATCAGAGGGCCTTTCAGCTCCAGTTTGAGGTCAGTCTTATGGGCTGTTTGACGGTGAGTAATCTCTTCACATTTGATTCCTTGCTTTCCTTCTCTATCTCCCTGCCTTTCTCTCTTTTTATTGTCCAGTTCTCTTCCTTGTGTATCTTTATTTCTCATTTCTCTCTCCCAGCCTTATCTCTCTCTCCCAGCCTTATCTCTCTCCCCCAGCCTTATCTCTCTCTGAGCCTTATCGTTTCCACCCAGCCTTATCACTCTCCCAGTCTTATCTCTCTCCCAGCCTTATCTCTCTCTCTCTCCCAGCCTTATCTCTCTCTCTCTCTCCCAGCCTTATCTCTCTCTCCCAGCCTTATCTCTCTCTGAGCCTTATCGT
This sequence comes from Megaustenia siamemsis, assembly GCA_032433765.1. Classification (NCBI taxonomy): domain Eukaryota; kingdom Metazoa; phylum Mollusca; class Gastropoda; order Stylommatophora; family Ariophantidae; genus Megaustenia; species Megaustenia siamemsis. The sequence goes on along the minus strand of JAVIAB010000117.1, from coordinate 5,805,737 downwards.
TTCCACCCAGCCTTATCACTCTCCCAGTCTTATCTCTCTCCCAGCCTTATCTCTCTCTCTCTCTCTCCCAGCCTTATCTCTCTCTCTCTCCCAGCCTTATCTCTCTCTCCCAGCCTTATCTCTCTCTGAGCCTTATCGTTTCCACCCAGTCTTATCTCTCTCTGAGCCTTATCGTTTCCACCCAGCCTTATCTCTCTCCCAGCCTTATCTCTCTCCCAGCCTTATCTCTCTCTCCCAGCCTTATCTCTCTCTCTCTCCCAGCCTTATCTCTCTCCCAGCCTTATCTCTCTCTCTCTCTCCCAGCCTTATCTCTCTCCCAGCCTTATCTCTCTCTCAGCCTGATCTCTCTCCCAGCCTTATCTCTCTCTCCCATCTTTATCTCTCTCTCCCAGCCTTATCTCTCTCCCAGCCTTATCTCTCTCCCAGCCTTATCTCTCTCTCTCCCAGCCTTATCTCTCTCTCCCAGCCTTATCTCTCTCCCAGCCTTATCTCTCTCTCTCTCCCAGCCTTATCTCTCTCCCAGCCTTATCTCTCTCTCTCAGCCTGATCTCTCTCCCAGCCTTATCTCTCTCCCCCATCTTTATCTCTCTCTCCCAGCCTTATCTCTCTCCCAGCCTTATCTCTCTCCCAGCCTTATCTCTCTCCCAGCCTTATCTCTCTCTCTCAGCCTGATCTCTCTCCCAGCCTTATCTCTCTCTCCCAGCCTTATCTCTCTCCCAGCCTTATCTCTCTCTCCCATCTTTATCTCATTCTCCTAGCCTTATCCCTCCCTCCCTCCATCTCTATATCCCTATATGTATCTTCTCACAGTTTCCTTTCCTTTCTGCGACTCGCCTTCCTTCCTGTCACATATTTTCTTTATCGTCCGTTCACAGTCCCTGAGTGGCGTTCACACTTTAACATTCTTGCTTATAGAGAGCAACAGCACTAAGACAAGAACAACAGGGTCTTCCCCGACACGACTAAGACAAGAACTACAGGGTCTTCCCCGACACGACTAAGACAAGAACAACAGGGTCTTCCCGACACGACTAAGACAAGACTACAGGGTCTTCCCCGACACGACTAAGACAAGAACTACATGGTCTTCATTAGCACAACCACGGACATGAACGAGATAATTTTTACTTACCACCACTGACGACAAGAACAAAAACAGGAACAAGAGACTTTGCACTTCAGAACCGAATGGCTTCTCTGCAGGCAGGGCATTCCCATATCCGCCCAGCTCCAGTTTCAGGAACGAACAGTGTTCACTCTCATCGTTCACATTGCTCCACCGAACGCGCCACGTTTTGTAAAATAATGCGCGCTTTTCCATTCATTTTGTTTTATTGAATGAGCTGCTTTCTGTACAAATGACGTGCAGCTCAAAATAGACACTTCCGGGTCGCATAACGGCCGTCACGGGCAGAATAATCTCCATGCGCCCGCGCCAGTAACAAATGAAGTCAGGCCTTCACGTCGGTGAAACATCTTTTTGGACCGCAGCCCAGCTGGTGGAATATTTGCGGTCAAACACAGATCACACATCACGTCACAGGACAAAGCCGAAACCTGGTACCGTTCTACTACACTCCACGGCCAGTCGCCTGCAGAACTATATCAACGCGCAGGCGCCAAACCGTACTGACTTTGTGGTCAGGTGAATGCGACCGAATTACTGTTGTCTCCACAAACGAATATCCAATCCAGAAAGAATAACTTGAAACCACAGTGCAGCAAATAAAATGTCACTAGACCTGAACCTAATTCGACGAAGCGGCCGTCTTGGCTTGATGCACCAACCGGAAGTGTTAAACGAGAGAATCTTTCATTACAACAACTGAAAACAAGAGCGACAGAACCTCTCCTATCACGACTGACAAGAAGAACAAGAGCAACAGAATCTCTCCTATCACGACTGACAAGAAGAACAAGAGCGACATAATCTCTCCTATCATGACTGACAAGAAGAACAAGAGCAACAGAATCTCTCCTATCATGACTGACAAGAAGAACAAAAGCAACAGAATCTCTCCTATCATGACTGACAAGAAGAACAAAAGCAACAGAATCTCTCCTATCATGACTGACAAGAAGAACAAAAGCAACAGAATCTCTCCTATCATGACTGACAAGAAGAACAAAAGCAACAGAATCTCTCCTATCATGACTGACAAGAAGAACAAAAGCAACAGAATCTCTCTTATCATGACTGACAAGAAGAACAAAAGCAACAGAATCTCTCCTATCATGACTGACAAGAAGAACAAAAGCAACAGAATATCTCCTATCATGACTGACAAGAAGAACAAAAGCAACAGAATCTCTCCTATCATGACTGACAAGAAGAACAAAAGCAACAGAATCTCTCCTATCATGACTGACAAGAAGAACAAAAGCAACAGAATCTCTCCTATCATGACTGACAAGAAGAACAAGAGCAACAGAATCTCTCCTATCATGACTGACAAGAAGACAAGAGCAACAGAATCTCTCCTATCATGACTGACAAGAAGAACAAGAGCGACATAATCTCTCCTATCATGACTGACAAGAAGAACAAAAGCAACAGAATCTCTCCTATCATGACTGACAAGAAGACAAGAGCAACATAATCTCTCCTATCATGACTGACAAGAAGAACAAAAGCGACATAATCTCTCCTATCATGACTGACAAGAAGAACAAAAGCAACATAATCTCTCCTATCATGACTGACAAGAAGAACAAAAGCGACATAATCTCTCCTATCATGACTGACAAGAAGAACAAGAGCGACATAATCTCTCCTATCATGACTGACAAGAAGAACAAAAGCAACATAATCTCTCCTGTCATGACTGACAAGAAGAACAAAAGCGACAGAATCTCTCCTACCATGACTGACAAGAAGAACAAGAGCGACAGAATCTCTCCTATCATGACTGACAAGAAGAACAAGAGCAACAGAATCTCTCCTATCATGACTGACAAGAAGAACAAAAGCAACAGAATCTCTCCTATCATGACTGACAAGAAGAACAAAAGCAACAGAATCTCTCCTATCATGACTGACAAGAAGAACAAGAGCAACAGAATCTCTCCTATCATGACTGACAAGAAGAACAAAGCAACAGAATCTCTCCTATCATGACTGACAAGAAGAACAGAGCGACAGAATCTCTCCTATCATGACTGACAAGAAGAACAAAAGCAACAGAATCTCTCCTATCATGACTGACAAGAAGAACAAGAGCAACAGAATCTCTCCTATCATGACTGACAAGAAGAACAAAAGCAACAGAATCTCTCCTATCATGACTGACAAGAAGAACAAAAGCAACAGAATCTCTCCTATCATGACTGACAAGAAGAACAAGAGCAACAGAATCTCTCCTATCATGACTGACAAGAAGACAAGAGCAACAGAATCTCTCCTATCATGACTGACAAGAAGAACAAAAGCAACAGAATCTCTCCTATCATGACTGACAAGAAGAACATGAGCGACATAATCTCTCCTATCATGACTGACAAGAAGACAAGAGCAACAGAATCTCTCCTATCATGTCTGACAAGAAGAACAAGAGCAACAGAATCTCTCCTATCATGACTGACAAGAAGAACAAGAGCAACAGAATCTCTCCTATCATGACTGACAAGAAGAACAAGAGCAACAGAATCTCTCCTATCATGACTGACAAGAAGAACAAAAGCAACAGAATCTCTCCTATCATGACTGACAAGAAGACAAGAGCAACAGAATCTCTCCTATCACGACTGACAAGAAGAACAAGAGCGACATAATCTCTCCTATCATGACTGACAAGAAGAACATGAGCGACATAATCTCTCCTATCATGACTGACAAGAAGACAAGAGCAACAGAATCTCTCCTATCATGACTGACAAGAAGAACAAGAGCAACAGAATCTCTCCTATCATGACTGACAAGAAGACAAGAGCAACATAATCTCTCCTAGCACGACTGACAAGAAGAACAAAAGCAACAGAATCTCTCCTATCATGACTGACAAGAAGGACAAGAGCAACAGAATCTCTCCTAGCACGACTGACAAGAAGAACAAAAGCAACAGAATCTCTCCTATCATGACTGACAAGAAGAACAAAAGCAACAGAATCTCTCCTAGCACGACTGACAAGAAGAACAAGAGCAACAGAATCTCTCCTATCATGACTGACAAGAAGAACAAAAGCAACAGAATCTCTCCTAGCACGACTGACAAGAAGAACAAGAGCAACAGAATCTCTCCTATCATGACTGACAAGAAGAACAAAAGCAACAGAATCTCTCCTAGCACGACTGACAAGAAGAACAAGAGCAACAGAATCTCTCCTATCATGACTGACAAGAAGAACAAGAGCAACAGAATCTCTCCTATCATGACTGACAAGAAGAACAAGAGCAACAGAATCTCTCCTATCATGACTGACAAGAAGAACAAGAGCAACAGAATCTCTCCTATCATGACTGACAAGAAGAACAAAAGCAACAGAATCTCTCCTATCATGACTGACAAGAAGAACAAGAGCAACAGAATCTCTCCTATCATGACTGACAAGAAGAACAAGAGCGACATAATCTCTCCTATCATGACTGACAAGAAGAACAAGAGCAACAGAATCTCTCCTATCATGACTGACAAGAAGAACAAAAGCAACAGAATCTCTCCTAGCACGACTGACAAGAAGAACAAGAGCAACAGAATCTCTCCTATCATGACTGACAAGAAGAACAAAAGCAACAGAATCTCTCCTAGCACGACTGACAAGAAGAACAAAAGCAACAGAATCTCTCCTATCATGACTGACAAGAAGAACAAAAGCAACAGAATCTCTCCTATCATGACTGACAAGAAGAACAAGAGCAACAGAATCTCTCCTATCATGACTGACAAGAAGAACAAAAGCAACAGAATCTCTCCTATCACGACTGACAAGAAGAACAAAAGCAACATAATCTCTCCTATCACGACTGACAAGAAGAACAAGAGCAACAGAATCTTTCCTATCACGACTGACAAGAAGAACAAAAGCAACATAATCTCTCCTATCACGACTGACAAGAAGAACAAGAGCGACAGAATCTCTCCTATCACGACTGACAAGAAGAACAAAAGGAACATAATCTCTCCTATCATGACTGACAAGAAGAACAAGAGCGACATAATCTCTCCTATCATGACTGACAAGAAGAACAAAAGCAACAGAATCTCTCCTATCATGACTGACAAGAAGAACAAGAGCAACAGAATCTCTCCTAGCACGACTGACAAGAAGAACAAGAGCAACATAATCTCTCCTAGCACGACTGACAAGAAGAACAAGAGCAACATAATCTCTCCTAGCACGACTGACAAGAAGAACAAAAGCGACATAATCTCTCCTATCACGACTGACAAGAAGAACAAGAGCAACATAATCTCTCCTAGCACGACTGACAAGAAGAACAAAAGCGACATAATCTCTCCTAGCACGACTGACAAGAAGAACAAGAGCGACATAATCTCTCCTATCATGACTGACAAGAAGAACAAGAGCAACAGAATCTCTCCTATCATGTCTGACAAGAAGAACAAAAGCGACATAATCTCTCCTAGCACGACTGACAAGAAGAACAAAAGCGACATAATCTCTCCTAGCACGACTGACAAGAAGAACAAGAGCGACAGAATCTCTCCTATCACGACTGACAAGAAGAACAAGAGCGACAGAACCTCTTATCAAGAAACTGTTGGCGACGCAGCATTACTTGTCCGTGATTAAACTGTCTGGCTGCCACGGATCGACAGCCACAAACACAACGACCTTCAATAAACGTTGAGAGAACACCAGACCCAAGGGCCGACCGTGAAAAAGATGGATTGATGGAATATTATAACACTGGTAAACAACAGCAACAGAGGTGAACTGAAGAGCAAAGGATCGCAAATTATATCTCCCCTCGACGCTGTAAGGTAAATGAGGAAGGGAAGAGTGATTTTTTCCTATTTTTTCGTGGGGAATGTGTGAAATAAAATTCCTAACTGTGCCATACGCGTCGACAGCACCGCACATGCTGCCTTAACTAACAACCTTAAGTTAACACTCGAGACGACTCCAAGCTAGAAGTGTTGATAGTCTTTAGACCAGACTTATAAACAGACTTCCAAAGACAATTAAAGACAGACTTCCAATGACAGTTATAGACAGACTCCAAGCTAGAAGTGTTGATAGACTTTAGACTAGACTTATAGACAGACTTCCAACGATAATTATAGACAGACTTCCAATGACAGTTATAGACAGACTTCCAAAGATAATTATAGACAGACTTCCAATGACAGCTATAGACAGACTTCCAAAGATAATTATAGACAGACTTCCAAAGATAATTATAGACAGACTTCCAATGACAGTTATAGACAGACTTCCAAAGATAATTATAGACAGACTTCCAAAGATAATTATAGACAGACTTCCAAAGATAATTTTAGACAGACTTCAAAGACAATTATAGACATCCTTCCAACGACATTTATAGATAGACTTCCAATGATAATTATAGACAGACTTCCAACGACAATTACAGAAAGACTTCCAACGAAAGTTATAGACAAACTTCCATTGACAATTATAGACAGACTTCCAATGACAGTTATAGACAGACTTCAAATAACAATTATAGACTTCCAATGACAATTATAGACAGACTTCAAATGACAAGTATAGACTTCCAATGACAATTATAGACAGATTTTCCAAGGAAATAAATGTCCACCCTCCACTATAAATATGGACGAAGATGACCACACGGATTCCCGTAGAAGGCAACCATGTGCCATCATCATCATGATGCGAGCAGTCACTATCCGACTCTGTTGTTATCTAATGCCTGCCTCATCCTGGATTTGTCGGTCGTGGCAATCACGCGAGCTGATCGTTAATTGGTTAGTTTAATGTGGAGCTCGCTGCTCCCTCGGTCTAGGTCTCAATTGTCACAGCGGGGGATTCCGTGCAGGCCAGCACAGACGAGAATCTGGTAAGAGCCGAGGAGGGGACGAGGGTTTTGATAATACGCGTGCATTTGTGTTTGCGTTATTTCTGATCGAAGTCATTAAAATAAAGCAACAGCAAAATCGATGTCGTTCATGCGTTTTGTTTTTTTTTTTCGCTCGGGAATGCACGGTACAAGTAGATAAGACAAAAGCGTTAAGAATTTTTTTCTGTTTCATATGGAGTCAGTCATAAAAATCCGAAATAACTTAAGAGGAAAGAACAATGACTCACCGCGACTATCCGTGTGGATCTACAGAGAGGTAGTATCATGTTGACGAAGTTCACAATTCCTGGCTAGGCTGCTGCTCATGCCAGGCTGCCGCTAGAGGCTGTAGTTTTTTTGTTGACATTAAGGGTGTGCTAGAGGGGTATTGTGGGAAGAGTCGCCATGATTGATTGCAACATGCAGAGACTTTCAGCCATGTTGGATTGATGTCTCTTAAGGTTGAATCTCTTCGTTTTTTTTTGTTGTTGTTGATTGTTGTTTGTGTGTTGTTGGTGTGGTGTTGGTTGTTGTGGGTGTGGTTTTGGTTGTACGGTAGCCTAGTTGGGAGAACCACCCGACTGGACTACTGACGTTCGGACAACCCGTGTTCGATTCCCGCTGGGAGCAGTGTGAGTTGTACTCGTGATTGGAAACAAAATACCCCCCACGGTCGACCCAGCCGTTGGCAGAAATGGGTACCAGGATATTACCCTGGGAAGGTGAGGAATGTCGCCTCGCATCGTGAGTTTCGATGCTTGAAGCGACACTATCCAGTAATCTCCAAACATTTCTGGATAGGCGGCCGAGCACATATGGGACACATTGAACTCGCGTGCTAAGACGCCGGTTCAAGTCTCGTACTTTACCTTTAGTTGTTGTTCGAGTGTTATTGGTTGTTGTGGGTGTGTTATTGGTTGTTGTGGGTGTGTTATTGGTTGTTGTGGGTGTGTTATTGGTTGTTGTGGGTGTGTTATTGGTTGTTGTGGGTGTGTTATTGGTTGTTGTGGGTGTGTTATTGGTTGTTGTGGGTGTGTTATTGGTTATTATGGATGTGGTGTTTATTATTGGTGTGTTGTTAATTACAGGTATGCTATTGGTTGTTGTGGGTGTGTTATTGTTGTTGTGGGTGTGTTATTGGTTGTTGTGGGTGTGTTATTGGTTGTTGTGGGTGTGTTATTGGTTGTTGTTGGTGTGTTATTGGTTGTTGTGGGTGTGTTATTGGTTATTATGGATGTGGTGTTTATTATTGGTGTGTTGTTAATTACAGGTATGCTATTGGTTGTTGTGGGTGTGTTATTGGTTGTTGTGGGTGTGTTATTGGTTGTTGTGGGTGTGTTATTGGTTGTTGTGGTGTGTTATTGGTTGTTGTGGGTGTGTTATTGGTTGTTGTGGGTGTGTTATTAGTTATTATGGATGTGGTGTTTATTATTGGTGTGTTGTTAGTTACAGGTATGTTATTGGTTGTTGTGGGTGTGTTATTAGTTATTATGGATGTGGTGTTTATTATTGGTGTGTTGTTAATTACAGGTATGTTATTGGTTGTTGTGGATGTGTTATTGGTTATTATGGATGTGGTGTTTATTATTGGTGTGTTGTTAGTTACAGGTATGTTATTGGTTGTTGTGGGTGTGTTTATTGGTTGTTGTGGGTGTGCTATTGGTTATTGTGGGTGTGTTATTGGTTGTTGTGGGTGTGTTATTGGTTGTTGTGGCTGTGTTATTGGTTATTATGGATGTGGTGTTTATTTTTGGTGTGTTGTTAGTTACAGGTATGTTATTGGTTGTTGTGGGTGTGTTATTGGTTATTATGGATGTGGTGTTTATTATTGGTGTGTTGTTAGTTACAGGTATGTTATTGGTTGTTGTGGGTGTGTTATTGGTTATTATGGATGTGGTGTTTATTATTGGTGTGTTGTTAGTTACAGGTATGTTATTGGTTGTTGTGGGTGTGTTATTGGTTATTATGGATGTGGTGTTTATTATTGGTGTGTTGTTAGTTACAGGTATGTTATTGGTTGTTAATGTTGTGACATTTTTGTTCAAGTGTGTTATTATTTATTGTCAGTGTTTTTGTTTGTTACATGTATTTTATTAGTTGTTGCGTGTGTGTTTTGCCGGTTGTTACTTCTCAATATACCTCTTCATCTCCACCTCTGTTTTTCTATGTTCATCTCTCTCTCTCTACTTCTCACAATCATGTTCCGTGGCGTCACGTCAATCCCTCAAACCATCTCCCCTATCCCCCTGTATTCTCGTCTAATGTCTATTTAATAAGTCGCTCGCATCACCTCACATCGAGGACATCCGGAGACATCAGTCGCCACCGCTCCAACTTCTGGAATTCCCCGCCACTATCTTCCTGCCGACGTGATCCCATCCTTTCCATACCCAACTGCCTGATGTGCGCATCCAAGGTACGCACCTCCATCGTGGGATTTTCCCCTTCTGTCCAAGTTACCACGCCCTCTTGTACACTGCTCGGTTGCTGGCTTGTATACCTTGTGTTGTTTCACCTTGATCACAACAGAAACATTGAATTCTGGCTTCGTCTTTAGCGCTGCGGTTAAGTAAATACGTGTTCAGTCTCCCTTTCTGGGGCTCTTTAGTCCAATCAGGTGGGGAAGGGAGTAGGACAACTTGATAGCTGGGGAGCAGAGAGAAGGGAGTAATATCAGTGAGAGAGTACAACCGTAGAACATTCTTAACCTTTAACTGATGTGGCCAGTGTAATGAAGTTTGATACCTCACCCCCTACAACATTCAATACTATGAGCTCCCTTTCCTCTTTTTTTTTTTTTTTTTTTTTTTTTAATGTATCGTCTGCCCAGTTTATTTCGTGAATAGTCGTTGAGTAGACGACAGGCTGTAAGGAGAGTTGACTAGTCGATCCGTTGTACTGAGAGTTGACTAGACGAACCGATGTACAGAGAGTTAACTAGACGACCCGCTGTACAGAGAGTTAACTAGACGACCCGTTGTACAGAGAGTTGCCTAGAAGACCCGCTGTACGGAGAGTTGACTAGACGACCCGCTGTACAGAGAGTTGACTAGACGACCCGCTGTACAGAGAGTTGACTAGACCACCCGCTGTACAGAGAGTTGACTAGACCACCCCGCTGTACAGAGAGTTGACTAGACCACCCGCTGTACAGAGAGTTGACTAGACCACCCGCTGTACAGAGAGTTGACTAGACGACCCGCTGTACAGAGAGTTGATTAGACCACCCGATGTACAGAGAGTTGACTAGACGACCCGCTGTACAGAGAGTTGATTAGACCACCCGCTGTACAGAGAGTTGACTAGACCACCCGATGTACAGAGAGTTGACTAGACGACCCGCTGTACAGAGAGTTGATTAGACGACCCGATGTACAGAGAGTTGACTAGACGACCCGATGTACAGAGAGTTGACTAGACCACCCGCTGTACAGAGAGTTGACTAGACCACCCGATGTACAGAGAGTTGACTAGACCACCCGCTGTACAGAGAGTTGACTAGACGACCCGCTGTACAGAGAGTTGATTAGACCACCCGCTGTACAGAGAGTTGACTAGACGACCCGCTGTACAGAGAGTTGACTAGACGACCCGCTGTACAGAGAGTTGATTAGACCACCCGATGTACAGAGAGTTGACTAGACGACCCGCTGTACAGAGAGTTGACTAGACGACCCCGCTGTACAGAGAGTTGACTAGACGACCCGATGTACAGAGAGTTGACTAGACGATCCGCTGTACAGAGAGTTGACTAGACGACCCGTTGTACAGAGAGTTGACTAGACGACCCGTTGTACAGAGAGTTGACTAGACGACCCGCTGTACAGAGAGTTGACTTGACGACCCGCTGTACAGAGAGTTGACTTGACGACCCCTGTACAGAGAGTTGACTAGACGACCCGCTGTACGGAGAGTTGACTAGACGACCCGCTGTACAGAGAGTTGACTTGACGACCCGCTGTACAGAGAGTTGACTAGACGACCCGTTGTACAGAGAGTTGACTAGACGACCCGCTGTACAGAGAGTTGACTAGAAGACCCGCTGTACAGAGAGTTGACTTGACGACCCGCTGTACAGAGAGTTGACTAGACGACCCGCTGTACAGAGAGTTGACTAGACGACCGCTGTACAGAGAGTTGACTTGACGACCCTGTACAGAGAGTTGACTAGACGACCCGCTGTACAGAGAGTTGACTAGACGACCCGCTGTACAGAGAGTTGACTTGACGACCCGTTGTACAGAGAGTTGACTAGACGACCCGCTGTACAGAGAGTTGACTAGACGACCCGCTGTACAGAGAGTTGACTTGAGGACCCACTGTACAGAGAGTTGACTTGACGACCCACTGTACAGAGAGTTGACTAGACGACCCGCTGTACAGAGAGTTGACTAGACGACCCGCTGTACAGAGAGTTGCCTAGACGACCCACTGTACAGAGTTGACTAGACGACCCGCTGTACAGAGAGTTGACTATACGACCCACTGTACAAGAGTTGACTAGACGACCCGCTGTACAGAGAGTTGACTAGAAGATCCGCTGTACAGAGAGTTGACTAGACGACCCACTGTACAAGAGAGTTGACTAGACGACCCGCTGTACAGAGAGTTGCCTAGACGACCCGTTGCGCGGGTAGGGGGAGTGTTATTTCTACATCAAAGAGCGAAAAACATGGACAACATTAATTCTTGTAAATTTCCAAATTCAGCAAACCAGCCAATCAAAATAGACATTACAACATGGCGACGGCTGATCAAGTTACAGATCAACTGATTAGATTAACAGGCAAACAAAATGTCTGGTTTCGCAGCCTCAAACCACTCCTAGAAATGTCGTATTTTTGTGCTAGGATTGGACAATTAGGAGAAAAAGAGTGGAGAAAGTGGGAGGAGACAGAGAAGTTACACTGGCTTGCCTGTGAATGTATCACGTTTGTGGAAAGTGTAACATTTTGGAGACAGTAAGAGGAACATCTCACACTAAGCGTTTCTGATCATCAGAAGTGGTTCTCCCGTCACAGACAAATATCGACTTCAGCAAACCGAAAAATCTATAAATTATTTTCGAGAGATGGTGTCTTTATTTTGTTCATATCGATGTTCTACACCCGTGTTGTAGCTGTTTTCACTAATGCTCTACTCCCCGTGATGTTGCTGTCCTCACTAATGTTCTACTCCCCGTGATGTTGCTGTCCTCACTAATGTTCTACTCCCCATGTTTTTGCTGTCCTCACTAATGTTCTACTCCCCATGTTTTTGCTGGCCTCACTAATGTTCTACTCCCCATGTTGTTGCTGTCCTCACTAATGTTCTACGCCCCGTGTTGTTGCTGTACTCACTAATGTTCTACTCCCCATGTTGTTGCTGTCCTCACTAATGTTCTACTCCCCGTGATGTTGCTGTCTTCACTAATGTTCTACTCCCCGTGATGTTGCTGTACTCACTAATGTTCTACTCCCCATGTTGTTCTGTCCTGTGTCACTCACTCATGTCATATTTTTGTTGATCACTAATGTTCTACTCCCCGTTGTTGCTGTCATCACTAATGTTCTACTCCCCATGTTGTTGCTGTCCTCACTAATGTTCTACTCCCGTGATGTTGCTGTACTCACTAATGTTCTACTCCCCGTGATGTTGCTGTACTCACTAATGCTCTACTCCCCGTGATGTTGCTGTCTTCACTAATGCTCTACACCCCGTGTTGTAGCTGTTTTCACTAATGTTCTACGCCTCATGTTGTGGCTGTCTTCATTAATGCTCTACTCCCCGCGATGTTGCTGTCCTAGCTAATGTTCTACTCCCCATGTTGTTGCTGTCCTCACTAATGTTCTACTCCCCATATTGTTGCTGTCATCACTAATGTTCTACTCCTCATATTGTTGATGTCCTCACTAATGTTCTACTCCCCGTGATGTTGCTGTCCTCACTAATGTTCTACTCCCCATGTTTTTGCTGTCCTCACTAATGTTCTACTCTCCATGTTTTTGCTGGCCTCACTAATGTTCTACTCCCCATGTTGTTGCTGTTCTCACTAATGTTCTACTCCCCATGTTGTTGATGTCCTCACTAATGTTCTACTCCCCATGTTGTTGCTGTCCTCACTAATGTTCTACTCCCCATGTTGTTGCTGTCCTCACTAATGTTCTACGCCCCGTGTTGTAGCTGTCTTCACTAATGCTCTACTCCCCGTGATGTTGCTGTACTCACTAATGCTCTACTCCCCGTGATGTTGCTGTCTTCACTAATGTTCTACTCCCCATGTTGTTGCTGTCCTCACTAATGTTCTACTCCCCATGTTGTTGCTGTCCTCACTAATGTTCTACTCCCCATGTTGTTGCTGTCCTCACTAATGTTCTACTCCCCATGTTGTTGCTGTCCTCACTAATGTTCTACACCCCGTGTTGTAGCTGTCTTCACTAATGTTCTACGCCTCATGTTGTGGCTGTCTTCATTAATGCTCTACTCCCCGCGTTGTTGCTGTCCTAGCTAATGTTCTACTCCCCATGTTGTTGCTGTCCTCACTGTCCTATCCCCGTGTTGTGGTTGTCCTCACTAATGTCCTTTCCCCGTGTTGTTGCTGTCCTCACTAATGTTCTACTCCCCATGTTGTTGCTGTCCTCACTGTCCTATCCTCGTATTGTGGTTGTCCTCACTAATGTCCTATCCCCGTGTTGTGGTTGTCCTCACTAATGTCCTATCGCCGTGTTGTTGCTGTCCTCACTAATGTTCTACTCCCCATTTTGTTGCTGTCCTCATTAATGTCCTATTTACGTGTTGTGGTTGTCCTATCCCCGTGTTGTGGTTGTCCTCACTAATGTCCTATCCCCGTGTTGTTGCTCTCCTCACTAATGTCCTATCCCCGTGTTGTGACTGTCCTCATTAATGTTCTACTACCATGTTGTGGCTGTCCTCATTAATGTTCTACTACCCATGTTGTGACTGTCCTCACTCCTATCCCCGTGTTGTGGCTGTCCTCACTAATGTCCTATCCCCGTGTTGTGGTTGTCCTCACTAATGTCCTATCCCCGTGTTGTGGCTGTCCTCACTAATGTCCTATCCCCGTGTTGTGGTTGTCCTCACTAACGTCCTATCCCCGTGTTGTTTCTGTCCTCACTAATGTCCTATCCCCGTGTTGTGACTGTCCTCACTAATGTCCTATCCCCGTTTGTTCCTGTTCTCATTAATGTTCTACTACCCATGTTGTGGCTGTCCTCATTAATGTCCTATCCCCGTATTGTGGTTGTCATCACTAATGTCCTATCCCGTGTTGTGACTGTCCTCACTAATGTCCTATCCCGTGTGTTGTGACTGTGCTCACTAATGTCCTACTACCCGTGTTGTGGTTGTCATCACTAATGTCCTATCCCCGTGCGTTGTGACTGTCCTCACTAATGTCCTATCCCGTGGACTGTCCTCACTAATGTCCTATCCCCGTGTTGTGACTGTCCTCACTAATGTCCTATCCCCGTGTTGTGACTGTCCTCACTAATGTCCTATCCCCGTGTGTTGTGACTGTGCTCACTAATGTCCTACTACCCGTGTTGTGGTTGTCATCACTAATGTCCTATCCCCGTGCGTTGTGACTGTCATCACTAATGTCCTATCCCCGTGCGTTGTGACTGTCCTCACTAATGTCCTATCCCCGTGTTGTGACTGTCCTCACTAATGTCCTATCCCCGTGCGTTGTGACTGTCCTCACTAATGTCCTACTCCCCGTGTTGTGACTGTCCTCACTAATGTCCTATCCCCGTGTTGTGGTTGTCCTCACATGTGATCAATTAACGGTTTATGTTGCTCTACCCGCTTCACACAAAACTCTCCCTCCTGGCCAAGTCGTCATTGACCGACATCGTATGTTCCCATCGAGTGGTTAGCATTCCTGGCTTTAACCCATGCGGCCCTGGTTCGATCCCCTGCATGGGAATTTTGTAATTATTTTTTTTCTAACCTTTGGGTTGATTGTGACTCATAACTGACCGTAGACATAAGCGACAGCAGGTTGTCGAGACCCACTTTTACCCCTTTCCACATCCCCACCCCTGCAGTTCCCTGGAAACCGACTAACAAACAGAGTAGGCGCTAAAGTGGCAAGATAACCCATTGCTCACAAATGCCGTGTAGAAATCGGATGAAATGGGTCGATAATCACAACTTACTGTAAACTAATTTGGATTCAAGAAAAAAAAAGTGTGACAAAAGAAGCCATATTCTGCATGAGGACATTAATCTAAATATACACTGAAGTAAACAAACCAATATATGCCTGCTTCATAGACTACACCAAAGCTTTTGATAGAATGAATACACCATAAACAACTTATAGACTGCCTATAAGAGATACATCTAGATGACATGGACATACGACTAATATGTAATTTATACTGGGAGCAAACAGCAATAATAAAATATAACAAAGAGAACTCTACACCTATTGATATAAAAAGAGGAGCTAGACAGGAATGTATTCTATCACCAAGCTTGTTCAATCTATACACTGAGCAAATCTTTAAAAACATCATAGAGATGCCAGGCCTACAAATTAATGGAAAGATAATCAATAACCTAAGATATGCTGACGATACTGTACTACTAGCAGAAAATCCTAAAGATCTACAACAATTACTTAATGAAATAAACACGACAAGCAAAAAATATGGACTAGATATGAATATAAAAAAGACTATTCATCTATCTCATCTCATGTTCTATATCATCATTGTTCAATTATCCTGTTGTTGATGTTCTATATCATCATTGTTCTATTACCCTGTTGTTGATGTTCTATATCATCATTGTTCTATTACCCTGTTGTTGATGTTCTATATCATCATTGTTATTACCCTGTTGTTGATGTTCTATATCATCATTGTTTAATTATCCTGTTGTTGATGTTCTATATCATCATTATTCTATTACCCTGTTGTTGATGTTCTATATCATCCTTGTTCTATTACCCTGTTATTGATGTTCTATATCATCATTGTTCTATTACCCTGTTGTTGATGTTCTATATCATCATTGTTCTATTACCCTGTTGTTGATGTTCTATATCATCATTGTTCAATTATCCTGTTGTTGTTGTTGATGTTCTATATCATCATTGTTCTATTACCCTGTTGATGTTCTATCAATGTTCTATCAATGTTTTATCAATGTTCTATCAATGATCTATTATAACGCTCTTTCCCCTTCTACTTTCTGCGTCATGCGACACATGAATTGCGCTGATGAAGAATG
The DNA here is from genome assembly GCA_032433765.1 of Megaustenia siamemsis. Classification (NCBI taxonomy): domain Eukaryota; kingdom Metazoa; phylum Mollusca; class Gastropoda; order Stylommatophora; family Ariophantidae; genus Megaustenia; species Megaustenia siamemsis. Next base: position 5,789,494 of record JAVIAB010000117.1, on the reverse strand, counting down.
TGTCACCGGAACGTCAACCCTCCACTCATTGTGTTCCGTGTAAGTCACGAGTAAATAATGCCGGTCTATTTTTGTGTGAATCAATCCGCGCAGATTTACTTTCTGACACATTTCCACGACAAATTCCCGACATACCTGTCGCTAGGTATTCACAAACGGTTGTACCGTGAGAAAGTGCGTCCCGACTCCCCAGCCGTGCTGCGGACTTAATCAGCCGGGTAGCATCCCGTCATGCAACACTTGTTGGGTGACGTCATTACTGGATCAGGTCCTTGTTCGTTGCCCTCCCTGCACTGACCAACTCAAGGGAGAACGTTGAAGGAAGTAAACCTCATAAGAAAAAGTAGTCACAGCTTTAGATTAATGCGAGGTTTCGATCCTGCTCCGGACCATCTATTGTTCTTTGTTTTTGTTTTTTTTCTGTTGATTATTTGTGATTTTTTTGCGAGTGTTGTAAGCATTTGATTAAATGAGAGACAGCATGAGCCGATTGGGCTGTAATCTGGGACACAGGCAGACTTAGGCAGATACAGAGGCTAGACAGACTTAGACAGATACAGAGACTAGACAGACTTAGACAGATACAGAGGCTAGACAGACTTAGACAGATACAGAGGCTAGACAGACTTAGACAGATACAGAGGCTGGACAGACTTAGACAGATACAGAGGCTGGACAGACTTAGACAGATACAGAGGCTAGACAGATACAGAGGCTAGACAGATTTAGAGAGATACATAGGCTAGACAGATTTAGACAGAAACAGAGGCTACACAGACTTATAAACGAAGGCTAGACAAGACTTAGACAGAGGCTAGACATATTTAGATAGAAACAGAGGCTAGATAGACTTAGACAGATTTAGACAGATACAGAGGCTACACAGACTTAGACAGAAACAGAGGCTAGACTTAGAAACGGAGACTAGACAGACAGAAACGGAGGCTAGACAGACTTAGACAGAAACAGAGGCTACACAGACTTAGAAACGGAGGCTAGACAGACATGTAAGATTGAGGATTGTAGTCAAATAATCATAAATGAATATTATTCTAGAGGGAAACTTCCAAGGCGATAGATCAGCGAATTATTTCAGGGTAAGAGGTATGTTTCCAACACTCGGGGGAAAAAATCACAAATAATCAACAAGAGAAAAAGTAACAATAGACAGCCCGAAGCAGGATAGAACCGTACTCCTCGACGTAGACCCACTGTGACTTAGCTAAAATTGATGACTAGAAGTTCAATGAAAAGAGACATATTAATAAACCTTTAAAGAAGGGGCGATAATCAATGAGATGCTTGAGAAAGTGAACCTAAATAGTTGTTTAGAAGAGGCGAGTCGGCTCACAGCAGCACAGCTGGAAGCTGTCAGCGACCCACAGCTGATGACTGACGTCAGGATTGGTGAACCAGGACCATCTAAACCCTACTCCAGCTTTCGTGGTGCCTCTCGAACTGGACTAACAGCCTAGTCTAGTCAAGGGAGAAGGAATCGAGAGGGGAGACAACCCGGTACTTAAAATAATTTGCTGAAGTCGGATATATTGGGTCGAAAGGCGGAAATATCACAGTCTTACTCCAAACCACACCACAACGTATCAACGCCACTTAACGTTTTTTTAAGGACGGATGACGAAGAGGTGTATTCCTGTGGTCATCTGGAGAAAGCAAAATGGCAGCCATTCACGAAGTAAACTTCAAACCTCAATAACTCTGCACAACGACTAAAGCTCATCAGAAATAAAGAAAAACACTTCATTCCTGAGCTGTGAATGCTTCACTTGGAATTGTGCTACATTATAGTAATTGTCTCGACATGTGCACTTCCGGTGAGTCAATGCTGAGACAACTTTAGTGACAGGTTGTCATATACGTGTCAATGGGAAACGAAACAGTCATACCTGTGTTTGCCTCTCTGTATAGCCCAGGTGTCGTAACTAATCTATTTGGTCAAAGTCCAGTGCTTCTCTCCCTAAGGAACGTAACTCGGACACGTCCACAACCTGTGTGTGGACAATCTCCGTGAAATTTGTGGTGGTGATGGCTGCAGCAATTAAGTCATTATACAATATGTATTATGGCTGCAGCAATTAAGTCATTATACAATATGTATTATGGCTGCAGTGATTAAGTCATTATACAATATGTATTATGGCTGCAGCGATTAAGTCATTATACAATATGTATTATGGCTGCAGCGATTAAGTCATTATACAATATGTATTATGGCTGCAGTGATTAAGTCATTATACAATATGTATTATGGCTGCAGTGATTAAGTCATTATACAATATGTATTATGGCTGCAGTGATTAAGTCATTATACAATATGTATTATGGCTGCAGTGATTAAGTCATTATACAATATGTATTATGGCTGCAGTGATTAAGTCAGCGATTAAGTCATTATACATGGCTGCAGTGATGAAGTCACTATACAATATGTATTATGGCTGCAATGATTAAGTCATTATACAATGTGTATTATGGCTGCAGCGATTAAGTCATTATACAATATGTACTATGGCTGCAGTGATTAAGTCATTATACAATATGTATTATGGCTGCAATGATTAAGGCATTATACAATATGTATTATGGCTGCAATGATTAAGTCATTATACAATATGTACTATGGCTGCAATGATTAAGTCATTATACAATATGTATTATGGCTGCAATGATTAAGTCGTTATGCAATATGTATTATGGCAGCAATGATTAAGTCATTCCAGATTATGTGCCATTTACCTCACCCACCCACACCTAAAGTGAACTGTCCTTGTCATAGGTGTGAATTCAGCCAAGATGAAGGCCGAGTGGTTGACCTTGTCATAGGTGTGAATTCAGCCAAGATCAAGGCCGAGTGGTTGACCTTGTCATAGGTGTGAATTCAGCCAAGATCAAGGCCGAGTGGTTGACCTTGTCATAGGTGTGAATTCAGCCAAGATCAAGGCCGAGTGGTTGACCTTGTCATAGGTGTGAATTCAGCCAAGATCAAGGCCGAGTGGTTGACCTTGTCATAGGTGTGAATTCAGCCAAGATCAAGGCCGAGTGGTTGACCTTGTCATAGGTGTGAATTCAGCCAAGATCAAGGCCGAGTGGTTGACCTTGTCATAGGTGTGAATTCTGCCAAGATCAAGGCCGAGTGCTAGGCTCCCAAGCTGCAAGAGCTGAGAATCTCTGAAGAAACGAAGTTCGAATTTCTGTGATGACCTTGAGAAACATCTCGTAACATTCTTGGTCGAAGATGGTGGTCTTTCTGCCAGAACATTTCTGGTTTAATGGCAGCCCTTACACCGGGTACATACCATCATAAGAAACATATAATCAAATCAATCAGAGGACCACAAGCCCCAAATGCCTTTCATAATATGAATAGATATGAACAAGTTATCATTATACGCCTAAGAACAGGAAACAATCGACTCCATAGTCACATGTATACAAAATTCAAGATCGGCACCTCAACTACTTGTACATGTGGACAGGCGCCCCAGACTGCTGAACACATACTTCAAGACTGCACTGAATATAGTAGACTGAGGAAAATCCATTGGCCCATAGATACAACACTACAGTCAAAACTATAAAGGCCACTGCAAGAATTACAAAAGACAGTAAAATTTATACAGGAAACGACATTGCAGATATAGACAATACTTCGAGTGAACGAAAGAGAGATAGATTGATGACAGCCCTTAAAAGGAATTTAAAACCAGATTGTTTGAAGGCTGTTCTTCGAATCAACCAAGACGAGTCTTAAAGCTGTTTCGTTGAACAACGGCCTTCTTGTACCAAACTGAGAAAATCTGGCTGCAGATTGTAGCACATGGAGAGCACAAAAAAAAAAAATGGCATAGCAACTTTCGAGACAGTGCTGATATCAAATTCAGAAGACAAAAGACGCAGGAGAAAGGAGACGAGACCAGGCACCACGAATACATCTTCTTCGTTTTGCGGATGGATCTGTCTCTCCAAAAATGACAGATTCAGCCACGAGAGAAGCTGTTCAGTAAAACAGCATCCAGCACAAGACACAAATATTTGACCAAACTACTGACATATCATGATTGCTTGTTACCAACCATCTGTCAAGGTCACGACAAAGGTCATATATAGCTTTAATTCCAATTTGTCAAGCGGTTCAAGTGAAAGAATGTTCTGGAAACATCAAATCAACTCAGAGGACGATGTATGTTTACAGCACTCGGAAAAAAATGGCAAATAATCGACAACAGAAACAAAGAACAATATATGGACCGAAACAGGATCGAACCCGTACTGCTTGGCACAGCGCCTTGCCACGAAAAGCCAAACGCTAGGGAACACTGCTAACTCGCAGCAAGTTGTGTTGAGTGTCTCCCTCGACATGCGAACGGAGAAAAGAGGAAGTGAAGAGAAGGTAAAAAACATGAAGGAACTCATCTCATAAGCAAACAACCTTTGCTAATGTATAGACTAGTGTTATAGTTCTCTCTATGTTAACACTACACTTTTGTTACTTTTCTTCCAGCTCGGTTATAGTTCTCTCTCTGTTAACACTACATTTTTGTTACTATTCTTTCAGCTCAGCTATAGTTCTCTCTCTGTTAACACTACACTTTTGTTACTTTTCTTCCAGCTCAGTTATAGTTCTCTCTCTGTTAACACTACACTTTTGTTACTATTCTTCCAGCTTAGTTATAGTTCTCTCCCTGTTAACACTACAGTTTTGTTAATTTTCTTCCAGCTCAGTTATAGTTCTCTCTCTGTTAACACTACACTTTTGTTACTATTCTTCCAGCTCAGCTATAGTTCTCTCTCTGTTAACACTACACTTTTGTTACTTTTCTTCCAGCTCAGCTATAATTCTCTCTCTGTTAACACTACACTTTTGTTACTATTCTTCCAGCTCAGTTATAATTCTCTCTATGTTAACACTACACTTTTGTAACTATTCTTCCAGCTCAGTTATAATTCTCTCTATGTTAACACTATAAATTATGCTGCTATTGCTCCAGCCTCAAGTAAGTTACTTCTCTGTTAACATCTTTTATGTTTTGTTACTATTTTCCAGCGAAACTCTGATCATTATCGCGTTCCCCTCCCTCAAGTCTTACTGTCCCTCGTTCTGTCCTCGGTTCTGGATTAATGTTCTCCTGGGATTTCGACTGTGTGTTAGCCCTCGCCTCATACTGTCGGGTTGTCGACCCTCCTTTGTTGGGTCCCTGCGACCTCTTGTCTTGTGAAGGCTAGGACTTTGATCACCCTCGCCTCTGATCAACCATCCCACGAGACGTCTGTCGAGGGCTGCATCTCTCGAATCCAACAAATTCGTTTTTTTTTTTTCGGCTACCGGGGAAGAAGTAATTAAAGGAAATTTCTCTTCTGGACATCTCCGTGGTGGACAGGCTGTTGTGTGTCGAGCTGGTTGGGCCTTGACTTGGTTCGTGAAGGTCCTTATGTTGACTAATAAACCAGCACAAACGATTGACCGACCACCAGGACAAGAGAATGGACAGTTGATAAAAAGAAGGTTGAATTCTCTTTTTGATTCTCCTCAACGGACTGTTAAAATAGAGCTGGCGCAAACAGCGACATGGTTGATGTACGCTGCAGGCAAATTCTTTAACTGCGCAGCGAACAAACATGGCAGATTTCTAGTTGCCAGATTTCGTTGACACAAGAAACAAAACTATTGTGGAGGTCTTGTTTGTTGTTCGTACCGTGGTTACGTCACATTCTTGTCCACGTGACATAATGGAGCATTGAGACCGCGTGACATAATGGAGAATGATGGCAACGTGAAGTGTGTCCTAATGAAGGATAATGGCGACGCGACGTAATGGAGAATATCGACGACGTGACATAATGGAGAATGATGGCAACCTGACATGATGATGTGTGATGGTATTGTGACATAATAAAGCAGAATGGTGGCACGGTGTAATGAAGCTTGATGGCGACGTGACATAATGAATCATAATGGTGGTAGCGATGTAATGGAGCGTGGTGACGATGTGATATATGGAGCGTAATGGTCACGTGACTTAATAAAGCATAATGGCGATGCGATATAATGGAGCGTGATGGCGACTTGACATAATGAATCATTGCAGTGACGTGACATAATGAATCATTGCAGTGGCGTGACATAATGTGACTTATCGGTGACGCGGCTTAATGGAAGATAGTAATGACGTGACATAATGGAAGGTAGTTGTGGAATTATCGTGAACGTGACTGGCATGACGCCTGATGTCTCCATTACCTGCACGAGGTACAACTTTGTCAGGAATGACCAGCCTCCAACGAGTCACTCATTCCTCTTATGTTTGTGCGTGCTGCTGAGGTAATAAGGAGGAGAGGTTGGTTGGGGGAGGGGGAGGGGTTGAGAGAGAGCGGAGTGGGAGTAAATAAATAGCAGTACCTGGGCTCTACAATAAACTGTCACCTCAATGTCGTCTACTTCTTCATCTAACATAAGAACTGATATATCATCTCCACATCTATTTTAGCAGATCTCTTGTACCATCTCCAAAATTATTTTAACATATCTGTTGTACCATCTTCACATCTATTTTAACAGATCTATTGTACCATTTCCAAATTATTTTAACAGAACGTTTGTACCATCTCCACATCTATTTTGTCAGATCTCTTGTCTGTCTATTGACCTTTCGAGCCGTAGCCGACCCATAGGGCGCAGACCAAGATACTCCCTCTCTTATCTAAATTTTTATTCTAGCAGTTTTCAATTCTTGTAAAGATATTTTATCAAATCTCGCCATTTGTCTCTGTTCTGTGCAAGCAGCTCTATCTCATTGAGGGAGCCGATTCCTGCTGCTCTTGCCTCTCTCATCAATGTTCTTCTCAGTGTCTCTCTGGGTCTTCCTCTTTTCCTCTTACCTGTTGTTTCCCACATGAGGGCTTGCTTTGCTATTCGGTTATTATCTCTTCACATAACATCATACCATCTCCACATCTATTTTATCAGATCCCTTGTACCATCTCCACATCTATTTTATCAGATCTATTGTACCATCTCCACATCTATTTTATCAGATCTATTGTACCATCTCCATGGGTGTCCGGTTAGCGCAATCGATAGGCGGTTGGCTTACCACGGCAACAGCCGGGGTTCGTACCCTGGCGAGGGCACCTGGGTTTTACTAATTCCCTAAAATTAGTACCTCTGAAGTCGGAGTAAATCTGCCTGCATGGCGAGGGGCATCCTGTAATGGGATAAAACAGACTTTACACGCAAAATTCAGTCCCACAAAATTGAGTGGGTGGGACTTCGTCAGAGGTCAAAGCTGACGAAAGCGAACGAACGAACGTACCATCTCCACATCTATTTTATCAGATCTGTTGTATCATCTCCACATCTATTTTACCCCAAACCCCTTTGTTCGTGTGTGATTCTAGGATGTAGGCAATCATTTCACCATAAACCTCCTTTTTGTACGTTAAAAGTTATTTCACTTTGTCACATGACACCTATTTCGCTTATCACATGAAAGATGAAATCTAACACCACATGAAAGCTAACATGACATGAAAGATGAAAGCTAACGCCACATGAAAGATGAAAGCTAACATAACAATAAAGATGAAAGCTAACATCACAAGAAAGATGAAAGCTAACACCACATGAAAGATGAAAGCTAAAATCACATGAAAGATGAAATCTAACACCACATGAAAGATGAAAGCTAACATCACATGAAAGATGAAATCTAACACCACATGAAAGCTAACATCACATGAAAGATGAAAGCTAACACCACATGAAAGATGAAAGCTAACATCACAAGAAAGATGAAAGCTAACATCACAAGAAAGATTAAAGCTAACACCACATGAAAGATGAAAGCTAACATCACATGAAAGATGAAATCTAACACCACATGAAAGATGAAAGCTAACATCACATGAAAGATGAAATCTAACACCACATGAAAGCTAACATCACATGAAAGATGAAAGCTAACACCACATGAAAGATGAAAGCTAACATCACAAGAAAGATGAAAGCTAACATCACAAGAAAGATTAAAGCTAACACCACATGAAAGATGAAAGCTAACATCACATGAAAGATGAAATCTAACACCACATGAAAAATGAAAGCTAACATCACATGAAAGATGAAAGCTAACATCACATGAAAGATGAAAGCTAACATCACATGAAAGATGAAATCTAACACCACATGAAAGATGAAAGCTAACATCACAAGAAAGATGAAAGCTAACATCACATGAAAGATGAAAGCTAACATCACATGAAAGATTAAATCTAACATCAATTGAAAGATGAAATCTAACATCACATGAAAGATGAAAGCTAACATCACAAGAACAATGAAAGCTAACATCACATGAAAGATGAAAGCTAACATCACAAGAAAGATGAAAGCTAACATCACATGAAAGATGAAAGCTAACATCACATGAAAGATGAAAGCCAACATCACATGAAAGATTAAATCTAACATCAATTGAAAGATGAAATCTAACATCACATGAAAGATGAAAGCTAACATCACAAGAACAATGAAAGCTAACATCACATGAAAGATGAAAGCTAACATCACAAGAAAGATGAAAGCTAACATCACATGAAAGATGAAAGCTAACATCACATGAAAGATGAAATCTAACACCACATGAAAGATGAAAGCTAACATCACATGAAAGATGAAAGCTAACATCACATGAAAGATGAAATCTAACATCACATGAAAGATGAAATCTAACATCACATGAAAGATGAAAGCTAACATCACAAGAACAATGAAAGCTAACATCACAAGAAAGATGAAAGTTAACATCACATGAAAGATGAAAGCTAACATCACATGAAAGATAAAAGCTGACATCACATGAAAGAGGAAAGCTAACATCACATGAAAGATGAAAGCTAACATCACATGAAAGATTAAATCTAACATCACATGAAAGATAAAAGCTAACATCACATGAAAGATGTAAGCTAACATCACATGAAAGATGAAATCTAACATCACATGAAAGATAAAGCTAACATCACATGAAAGATGAAAGCTAACATCACATGAAAGATGAAATCTAACATCACATGAAAGATAAAAGCTAACATCACATGAAAGATTAAAACTAACATCACATGAAAGATGAAATCTAACATCACATGAAAGATGAAAGCTAACATCACAAGAAAAATGAAAGCTAACATCACCATCACATGAAAAATTAAAGCTAACATCACAAGAAAGATGAAATCTAACATCACATGAAAGATGAAATCTAACATCACATGAAAGATAAAAGCAAACATCACAAGAAAATGAAAGCTAACATCACAAGAAAGATGAAAGTTAACATCACATGAAAGATGAAAGCTAACATCACATGAAAGATGAAAGCTAACATCACATGAAAGATGAAATCTAACATCACATGAAAGATGAAAGCTAACATCACATGAAAGATATAAGCTAACATCACATGAAAGATAAAGCTAACATCACAAGAACAATGAAAGCTAACATCACATGAAAGATGAAAGCTAACATCACATGAAAGATGAAATCTAACATCACATGAAAGATGAAAGCTAACATCACATGAAAGATGAAAGCTAACATCACATGAAAGATGAAATCTAACATCACATAAAGATGAAAGCTAACATCACATGAAAGATGAAAACTAACATCACATGAAAGATGAAATCTAACATCACATGAAAGATGAAATCTAACATCACAAGAAGAAATGAAAGCTAACATCACCATCACATGAAAGATGAAAGCTAACATCACATGAAAGATGAAATCTAACATCACATGAAAGATGAAAGCTAACATCAAAAGAAAAATGAAAGCTAACATCACAAGAAAGATGAAAGCTAACATCACATGAAAGATGAAATCTAACATCACATGAAAAATGAAAGCTAACATCACAAGAAAAATGAAAGCTAACATCACCATCACATGAAAGATGAAAGCTAACATCACAAGAAAGATGAAAGCTAACATCACATGAAGATGAAAGCTAACATCACAAGAAAGATGAAAGCTAACATCACCATCACATGAAAGATGAAAGCTAACATCACATGAAAGATGAAAGCTAACATCATATGAAAGAGGAAAGCTAACATCACATGAAAGATAAAAGCTAACATCACATGAAAGATATAAGCTAACATCACATGAAAGATATAAGCTAACCTCAAGAAAGATGAAAGCTAACATCACATGAAAGAAGAAATCTAACATCACATGAAAGATGAAAGCTAACATCACATGAAAGATGAAAACTAACATCACATGAAAGATGAAATCTAACATCACATGAAAGATAAAGCTAACATCACAAGAAAAATGAAAGCTAACATCACAAGAAAGATGAAAGCTAACATCACATGAAAGATGAAAGCTAACATCACATGAAAGATGAAAGCTAACATCACATGAAAGAGGAAAGCTAACATCACATGAAAGATGAAAGCTAACATCACAAGAAAAATGAAAGCTAACATCACCATCACATGAAAGATTAAAGCTAACATCACAAGAAAGATGAAATCTAACATCATATGAAAGATGAAATCTAACATCACATGAAAGATAAAAGCTAACATCACAAGAAAAATGAAAGCTAACATCACAAGAAAGATGAAAGCTAACATCACCATCACATGAAAGATGAAAGCTAACATCACAAGAAAGATGAAAGCTGACATCATATGAAAGAAGAAATCTAACATCACATGAAAGATGAAAGCTAACATCACATGAAAGATGAAAACTAACATCACATGAAAGATGAAATCTAACATCACATGAAAGATAAAAGCTAACATCACATGAAAGATATAAGCTAACATCACAAGAAAGATGAAAGCTAACATCACATGAAAGATGAAATCTAACATCACATGAAAGATGAAAGCTAACATCACATGAAAGATGAAAACTAACATCACATGAAAGATGAAATCTAACATCACATGAAAGATGAAAGCTAACATCACAGGAAAATGAAAGCTAACATCACAAGAAAGATGAAAGCTAACATCACATGAAAGATGAAATCTAACATCACATAAAAGATGAAAGCTAGCATCACATGAAAGATGAAAGCTGACATCACATGAAAGATGAAATCTAACATCACATAAAAGATGAAAGCTAACATCACATGAAAGATGAAAACTAACATCACATGAAAGATGAAAGCTAACATCACAAGAAAGATGAAAGTTAACATCACATGAAAGATGAAAGCTAACATCACATGAAAGATAAAAGCTGACATCACATGAAAGAGGAAAGCTAACATCACATGAAAGATGAAATCTAACATCACAAGAAAATGAAAGCTAACATCACCATCACATGAAAGATGAAAGCTAACATCACATGAAAGATGAAAGCTAACATTAAAAGAAAAATGAAAGCTAACATCACAAGAAAGATGAAAGCTAACATCACATGAAAGATGAAATCTAACATCACATGAAAATGAAAGCTAACATCACAAGAAAATGAAAGCTAACATCACCATTACATGAAAGATGAAAGCTAACATCACAAGAAAGATGAAAGCTAACATCACAAGAAAGATGAAAGCTAACATCACAAGAAAGATGAAAGCTAACATCACCATCACATGAAAGATGAAAGCTAACATCACAAGAAAGATGAAAGCTAACATCACCATCACATGAAAGATGAAAGCTAACATCACATGAAAGATGAAAGCTAACATCACATGAAAGATTAAATCTAACATCAATTGAAAGATGAAATCTAACATCACATGAAAGATGAAAGCTAACATCACAAGAACAATGAAAGCTAACATCACATGAAAGATGAAAGCTAACATCACAAGAAAGATGAAAGCTAACATCACATGAAAGATGAAAGCTAACATCACATGAAAGATTAAATCTAACATCAATTGAAAGATGAAAGCTAACATCACAAGAAAAATGAAAGCTAACATCACCATCACATGAAAGATGAAAGCTAACATCACATGAAAGATGAAAGCTAACATCACATGACAAGATGAAAACTAACATCACATGAAAGATGAAATCTAACATCACATGAAAGATGAAAGCTAACATCACAAGAAAAATGAAAGCTAACATCACCATCACATGAAAGATGAAAGCTAACATCACATGAAAGATGAAAGCTAACATCACATGAAAGATTAAATCTAACATCAATTGAAAGATGAAATCTAACATCACATGAAAGATGAAAGCTAACATCACAAGAACAATGAAAGCTAACATCACATGAAAGATGAAAGCTAACATCACAAGAAAGATGAAAGCTAACATCACATGAAAGATGAAAGCTAACATCACAAGAAAAATGAAAGCTAACATCACCATCACATGAAAGATTAAAGCTAACATCACAAGAAAGATGAAATCTAACATCATATGAAAGATGAAATCTAACATCACATGAAAGATAAAAGCTAACATCACAAGAAAAATGAAAGCTAACATCACAAGAAAGATGAAAGCTAACATCACATGAAAGATGAAAGCTAACATCACATGAAAGATAAAAGCTGACATCATATGAAAGAGGAAAGCTAACATCACATGAAAGATGAAAGCTAACATCACAAGAAAAATGAAAGCTAACATCACATCACATGAAAGATTAAAGCTAACATCACAAGAAAGATGAAATCTAACATCATATGAAAGATGAAATCTAACATCACATGAAAGATAAAGCTAACATCACAAGAAAAATGAAAGCTAACATCACAAGAAAGATGAAAGCTAACATCACCATCACATGAAAGATGAAAGCTAACATCACAAGAAAGATGAAAGCTAACATCATATGAAAGAAGAAATCTAACATCACATGAAAGATGAAAGCTAACATCACATGAAAGATGAAACTAACATCACATGAAAGATGAAATCTAACATCACATGAAAGATAAAGCTAACATCACATGAAAGATATAAGCTAACATCACAAGAAAGATGAAAGCTAACATCACATGAAAGATGAAATCTAACATCACATGAAAGATGAAAGCTAACATCGCATGAAAGATGAAAACTAACATCACATGAAAGATGAAATCTAACATCACATGAAAGATGAAAGCTAACATCACAGAAAAATGAAAGCTAACATCACAAGAAAGATGAAAGCTAACATCACATGAAGATGAAATCTAACATCACATAAAAGATGAAAGCTAGCATCACATGAAAGATGAAAGCTGACATCACATGAAAGATGAAATCTAACATCACATAAAAGATGAAAGCTAACATCACATGAAAGATGAAAACTAACATCACATGAAAGATGAAAGCTAACATCACAAGAAAGATGAAAGTTAACATCACATGAAAGATGAAAGCTAACATCACATGAAAGATAAAAGCTGACATCATATGAAAGAGGAAAGCTAACATCACATGAAAGATGAAATCTAACATCACAAGAAAATGAAAGCTAACATCACCATCACATGAAAGATGAAAGCTAACATCACATGAAAGATGAAAGCTAACATTAAAAGAAAAATGAAAGCTAACATCACAAGAAAGATGAAAGCTAACATCACATGAAAGATGAAATCTAACATCACATGAAAAATGAAAGCTAACATCACAAGAAAAATGAAAGCTAACATCACCATTACATGAAAGATGAAAGCTAACATCACCAGAAAGATGAAAGCTAACATCACAAGAAAGATGAAAGCTAACATCACAAGAAAGATGAAAGCTAACATCACCATCACATGAAAGATGAAAGCTAACATCACAAGAAAGGTGAAAGCTAACATCACCATCACATGAAAGATGAAAGCTAACATCACATGAAAGATGAAAGCTAACATCACATGAAAGATTAAATCTAACATCAATTGAAAGATGAAATCTAACATCACATGAAAGATGAAAGCTAACATCACAAGAACATGAAAGCTAACATCACATGAAAGATGAAAGCTAACATCACAAGAAAGATGAAAGCTAACATCACATGAAAGATGAAAGCTAACATCACATGAAAGATTAAATCTAACATCAATTGAAAGATGAAAGCTAACATCACAAGAAAAATGAAAGCTAACATCACCATCACATGAAAGATGAAAGCTAACATCACATGAAAGATGAAAGCTAACATCACATGACAAGATGAAAACTAACATCACATGAAAGATGAAATCTAACATCACATGAAAGATGAAAGCTAACATCACAAGAAAAATGAAAGCTAACATCACCATCACATGAAAGATGAAAGCTAACATCACATGAAAGATGAAAGCTAACATCACATGAAAGATTAAATCTAACATCAATTGAAAGATGAAATCTAACATCACATGAAAGATGAAAGCTAACATCACAAGAACAATGAAAGCTAACATCACATGAAAGATGAAAGCTAACATCACAAGAAAGATGAAAGCTAACATCACATGAAAGATGAAAGCTAACATCACATGAAAGATGAAAACTAACATCACATGAAAGATTAAATCTAACATCAATTGAAAGATGAAAGCTAACATCACAAGAAAAATGAAAGCTAACATCACATGAAAGATGAAATCTAACATCACATGAAAGATGAAATCTAACATCACATGAAAGATGAAAGCTAACATCACAAGAACAATGAAAGCTAACATCACATGAAAGATGAAAGCTAACATCACATGAAAGATGAAAGCTAACATCACATGAAAGATAAAAGCTGACATCATATGAAAGAGGAAAGCTAACATCACATGAAAGATGAAAGCTAACATCACCTGAAAGATTAAATCTAACATCACATGAAAGATAAAAGCTAACATCACAAGAAATATGTAAGCTAACATCACATGAAAGATGAAATCTAACATCACATGAAAGATATAAGCTAACATCACATGAAAGATGAAAGCTAACATCACATGAAAGATGAAAGCTAACATCACATGAAAGATAAAAGCTGACATCATATGAAAGAGGAAAGCTAACATCACATGAAAGATGAAAATTAACATCACATGAAAGATGAAATCTAACATCACATGAAAGATGAAAGCTAACATCACAAGAAAAATGAAAGCTAACATCACCATCACATGAAAGATTAAAGCTAACATCACAAGAAAGATGAAATCTAACATCATATGAAAGATGAAATCTAACATCACATGAAAGATAAAAGCTAACATCACAAGAAAAATGAAAGCTAACATCACAAGAAAGATGAAAGTTAACATCACATGAAAGATGAAAGCTAACATCACATGAAAGATAAAAGCTGACGTCATATGAAAGAGGAAAGCTAACATCACATGAAAGATGAAAGCTAACATCACATGAAAGATTAATTCTAACATCACATGAAAGATAAAAGCTAACATCACATGAAAGATATAAGCTAACATCACAAGAAAGATGAAAGCTAACATCACATGAAAGATGAAATCTAACATCACATGAAAGATGAAAGCTAACATCACCATCACATGAAAGATTAAAGCTAACATCAAAGAAAGATGAAATCTAACATCATATGAAAGATGAAATCTAACATCACATGAAAGATGAAAGCTAACATCGCAAGAAAAATGAAAGCTAACATCACAAGAAAGATGAAAGTTAACATCACATGAAAGAGGAAAGCTAACATCACATGAAAGATTAAAGCTAACATCACATGAAAGATTAAATCTAACATCACATGAAAGATGAAAGCTAACATCACATGAAAGATATAAGCTAACATCACATGAAAGATATAAGCTAACCTCACAAGAACAATGAAAGCTAACATCACAAGAAAGATGAAAGCTAACATCACATGAAAGATGAAATCTAACATCACATAAAAGATGAAAGCTAACATCACATGAAAGATGAAAGCTGACATCACATGAAAGATGAAATCTAACATCACATAAAAGATGAAAGCTAACATCACATGAAAGATGAAAACTAACATCACATGAAAGATTAAATCTAACATCACATGAAAGATGAAATCTAACATCACAAGAAAAATTAAAGCTAACATCACCATCACATGAAAGATGAAAGCTAACATCACATGAAAGATGAAATCTAACATCACATGAAAGATGAAAGCTAACATCACATGAATGATGAAATCTAACATCACATGAAAAATGGAAGCTAACATCACAAGAAAAATGAAAGCTAACATCACCATCACATGAAAGATGAAAGCTAACATCACAAGAAAGATCAAAGCTAACATCACAAGAAAGATGAAAGCTAACATCACAAGAAAGATGAAAGCTAACATCACATGAAAGATGAAATCTAACATCAATTGAAAGATGAAAGCTAACATCACAAGAAAAATGAAAGCTAACATCACCATCACATGAAAGATGAAAGCTAACATCACATGAAAGATGAAAGCTAACATCACATGACAAGATGAAAACTAACATCACATGAAAGATGAAATCTAACATCACATGAAAGATGAAAGCTAACATCACAAGAAAAATGAAAGCTAACATCACCATCACATGAAAGATGAAAGCTAACATCACATGAAAGATGAAAGCTAACATCACATGAAAGATTAAATCTAACATCAATTGAAAGATGAAATCTAACATCACATGAAAGATGAAAGCTAACATCACAAGAACAATGAAAGCTAACATCACATGAAAGATGAAAGCTAACATCACAAGAAAGATGAAAGCTAACATCACATGAA
This sequence comes from Megaustenia siamemsis, assembly GCA_032433765.1. NCBI lineage: Eukaryota > Metazoa > Mollusca > Gastropoda > Stylommatophora > Ariophantidae > Megaustenia > Megaustenia siamemsis. The sequence goes on along the minus strand of JAVIAB010000117.1, from coordinate 5,772,744 downwards.
AGATGAAAGCTAACATCACATGAAAGATGAAAACTAACATCACATGAAAGATTAAATCTAACATCAATTGAAAGATGAAAGCTAACATCACAAGAAAAATGAAAGCTAACATCACATGAAAGATGAAATCTAACATCACATGAAAGATGAAATCTAACATCACATGAAAGATGAAAGCTAACATCACAAGAACAATGAAAGCTAACATCACATGAAAGATGAAAGCTAACATCACATGAAAGATGAAAGCTAACATCACATGAAAGATAAAAGCTGACATCATATGAAAGAGGAAAGCTAACATCACATGAAAGATGAAAGCTAACATCACCTGAAAGATTAAATCTAACATCACATGAAAGATAAAAGCTAACATCACATGAAAGATTAATTCTAACATCACATGAAAGATAAAAGCTAACATCACATGAAAGATATAAGCTAACATCACAAGAAAGATGAAAGCTAACATCACATGAAAGATGAAATCTAACATCACATGAAAGATGAAATCTAACACCACATGAAAGATGAAAGCTAACATCACATGAAAGATGAAATCTAACACCACAATAAAGCTAACATCACATGAAAGATGAAAGCTAACACCACATGAAAGATGAAAGCTAACATCACAAGAAAGATGAAAGCTAACATCACAAGAAAGATTAAAGCTAACACCACATGAAAGATGAAAGCTAACATCACATGAAAGATGAAATCTAACACCACATGAAAGATGAAAGCTAACATCACATGAAAGATGAAATCTAACACCACATGAAAGCTAACATCACATGAAAGATGAAAGCTAACACCACATGAAAGATGAAAGCTAACATCACAAGAAAGATGAAAGCTAAAATCACAAGAAAGATTAAAGCTAACACCACACGAAAGATGAAAGCTAACATCACATGAAAGATGAAATCTAACATCACATGAAAAATGAATGCTAACATCACATGAAAGATGAAAGCTAACATCACATGAAAGATGAAAGCTAACATCACATGAAAGATGAAATCTAACACCACATGAAAGATGAAAGCTAACATCACAAGAAAGATGAAAGCTAACATCACATGAAAGATGAAAGCTAACATCACATGAAAGATTAAATCTAACATCAATTGAAAGATGAAATCTAACATCACATGAAAGATGAAAGCTAACATCACAAGAACAATGAAAGCTAACATCACATGAAAGATGAAAGCTAACATCACAAGAAAGATGAAAGCTAACATCACATGAAAGATGAAAGCTAACATCACATGAAAGATGAAAGCCAACATCACATGAAAGATTAAATCTAACATCAATTGAAAGATGAAATCTAACATCACATGAAAGATGAAAGCTAACATCACAAGACAATGAAAGCTAACATCACATGAAAGATGAAAGCTAACATCACAAGAAAGATGAAAGCTAACATCACATGAAAGATGAAAGCTAACATCACATGAAAGATGAAATCTAACACCACATGAAAGATGAAAGCTAACATCACAAGAAAGATGAAAGCTAACATCACATGAAAGATGAAATCTAACATCACATGAAAGATGAAATCTAACATCACATGAAAGATGAAAGCTAACATCACAAGAAAATGAAAGCTAACATCACAAGAAAGATGAAAGTTAACATCACATGAAAGATGAAAGCTAACATCACATGAAAGATAAAAGCTAACATCATATGAAAGAGGAAAGCTAACATCACAAGAAAGATGTAAGCTAACATCACATGAAAGATGAAATCTAACATCACATGAAAGATATAAGCTAACATCACATGAAAGATGAAAGCTAACATCACATGAAAGATGAAATCTAACATCACATGAAAGATAAAAGCTAACATCACATGAAAGATTAAAACTAACATCACATGAAAGATGAAATCTAACATCACATGAAAGATGAAAGCTAACATCACAAGAAAAATGAAAGCTAACATCACAATCACATGAAAAATTAAAGCTAACATCACAAGAAAGATGAAATCTAACATCATATGAAAGATGAAATCTAACATCACATGAAAGATAAAAGCAAACATCACAAGAAAAATGAAAGCTAACATCACAAGAAAGATGAAAGTTAACATCACATGAAAGAGGAAAGCTAACATCACATGAAAGATGAAAGCTAACATCACATGAAAGATTAAATCTAACATCACATGAAAGATAAAAGCTAACATCACATGAAAGATATAAGCTAACATCACATGAAAGATATAAGCTAACCTCACAAGAACAATGAAAGCTAACATCACAAGAAAGATGAAAGCTAACATCACATGAAGATGAAATCTAACATCACATAAAAGATGAAAGCTAACATCACATGAAAGATGAAAGCTGACATCACATGAAAGATGAAATCTAACATCACATAAAAGATGAAAGCTAACATCACATGAAAGATGAAAACTAACATCACATGAAAGATGAAATCTAACATCACATGAAAGATGAAATCTAACATCACAAGAAAAATTAAAGCTAACATCACCATCACATGAAAGATGAAAGCTAACATCACATGAAAGATGAAATCTAACATCACATGAAAGATGAAAGCTAACATTAAAAGAAAAATGAAAGCTAACATCACAAGAAAGATGAAAGCTAACATCACATGAAAGATGAAATCTAACATCACATGAAAAATGAAAGCTAACATCACAAGAAAAATGAAAGCTAACATCACCATCACATGAAAGATGAAAGCTAACATCACAAGAAAGATGAAAGCTAACATCACAAGAAAGATGAAAGCTAACATCACAAGAAAGATGAAAGCTAACATCACCATCACATGAAAGATGAAAGCTAACATCACAAGAAAGATGAAAGCTGACATCATATGAAAGAGGAAAGCTAACATCACATGAAAGATAAAAGCTAACATCACATAAAAGATATAAGCTAACATCACATGAAAGATATAAGCTAACATCACAAGAAAGATGAAAGCTAACATCACATGAAAGATGAAATCTAACATCACATGAAAGATGAAAGCTAACATCGCATGAAAGATGAAAACTAACATCACATGAAAGATGAAATCTAACATCACATGAAAGATGAAAGCTAACATCACAGGAAAAATGAAAGCTAACATCACAAGAAAGATGAAAGCTAACATCACATGAAAGATGAAATCTAACATCACATAAAAGATGAAAGCTAGCATCACATGAAAGATGAAAGCTGACATCACATGAAAGATGAAATCTAACATCACATAAAAGATGAAAGCTAACATCACATGAAAGATGAAAACTAACATCACATGAAAGATGAAGCTAACATCACATGAAAGATGAAAGTTAACATCACATGAAAGATGAAAGCTAACATCACATGAAAGATAAAAGCTGACATCATATGAAAGAGGAAAGCTAACATCACATGAAAGATGAAATCTAACATCACAAGAAAAATGAAAGCTAACATCACCATCACATGAAAGATGAAAGCTAACATCACATGAAAGATGAAAGCTAACATTAAAAGAAAAATGAAAGCTAACATCACAAGAAAGATGAAAGCTAACATCACATGAAAGATGAAATCTAACATCACATGAAAAATGAAAGCTAACATCACAAGAAAAATGAAAGCTAACATCACCATTACATGAAAGATGAAAGCTAACATCACAAAAAAGATGAAAGCTAACATCACAAGAAAGATGAAAGCTAACATCACAAGAAAGATGAAAGCTAACATCACCATCACATGAAAGATGAAAGCTAACATCACAAGAAAGATGAAAGCTAACATCACCATCACATGAAAGATGAAAGCTAACATCACATGAAAGATGAAAGCTAACATCACATGAAAGATTAAATCTAACATCAATTGAAAGATGAAATCTAACATCACATGAAAGATGAAAGCTAACATCACAAGAACAATGAAAGCTAACATCACATGAAAGATGAAAGCTAACATCACAAGAAAGATGAAAGCTAACATCACATGAAAGATGAAAGCTAACATCACATGAAAGATTAAATCTAACATCAATTGAAAGATGAAAGCTAACATCACAAGAAAAATGAAAGCTAACATCACAAGAACAATGAAAGCTAACATCACATGAAAGATGAAAGCTAACATCACAATGAAAGATGAAAGCTAACATCACATGAAAGATGAAAGCTAACATCACAAGAAAAATGAAAGCTAACATCACCATCACATGAAAGATTAAAGCTAACATCACAAGAAAGATGAAATCTAACATCATATGAAAGATGAAATCTAACATCACATGAAAGAAAAAAAGCTAACATCACAAGAAAAATGAAAGCTAACATCACAAGAAAGATGAAAGTTAACATCACATGAAAGATGAAAGCTAACATCACATGAAAGATAAAAGCTGACGTCATATGAAAGAGGAAAGCTAACATCACATGAAAGATGAAAGCTAACATCACAAGAAAAATGAAAGCTAACATCACCATCACATGAAAGATTAAAGCTAACATCACAAGAAAGATGAAATCTAACATCATATGAAAGATGAAATCTAACATCACATGAAAGATAAAAGCTAACATCACAAGAAAAATGAAAGCTAACATCACAAGAAAGATGAAAGCTAACATCACCATCACATGAAAGATGAAAGCTAACATCACAAGAAAGATGAAAGCTGACATCATATGAAAGAAGAAATCTAACATCACATGAAAGATGAAAGCTAACATCACATGAAAGATGAAAACTAACATCACATGAAAGATGAAATCTAACATCACATGAAAGATAAAAGCTAACATCACATGAAAGATATAAGCTAACATCACAAGAAAGATGAAAGCTAACATCACATGAAAGATGAAATCTAACATCACATGAAAGATGAAAGCTAACATCGCATGAAAGATGAAAACTAACATCACATGAAAGATGAAATCTAACATCACATGAAAGATGAAAGCTAACATCACAGGAAAAATGAAAGCTAACATCACAAGAAAGATGAAAGCTAACATCACATGAAAGATGAAATCTAACATCACATAAAAGATGAAAGCTAGCATCACATGAAAGATGAAAGCTGACATCACATGAAAGATGAAATCTAACATCACATAAAAGATGAAAGCTAACATCACATGAAAGATGAAAACTAACATCACATGAAAGATGAAAGCTAACATCACAAGAAAGATGAAAGTTAACATCACATGAAAGATGAAAGCTAACATCACATGAAAGATAAAAGCTGACATCATATGAAAGAGGAAAGCTAACATCACATGAAAGATGAAATCTAACATCACAAGAAAAATGAAAGCTAACATCACCATCACATGAAAGATGAAAGCTAACATCACATGAAAGATGAAAGCTAACATTAAAAGAAAAATGAAAGCTAACATCACAAGAAAGATGAAAGCTAACATCACATGAAAGATGAAATCTAACATCACATGAAAAATGAAAGCTAACATCACAAGAAAAATGAAAGCTAACATCACCATTACATGAAAGATGAAAGCTAACATCACAAGAAAGATGAAAGCTAACATCACAAGAAAGATGAAAGCTAACATCACAAGAAAGATGAAAGCTAACATCACCATCACATGAAAGATGAAAGCTAACATCACAAGAAAGATGAAAGCTAACATCACCATCACATGAAAGATGAAAGCTAACATCACATGAAAGATGAAAGCTAACATCACATGAAAGATTAAATCTAACATCAATTGAAAGATGAAATCTAACATCACATGAAAGATGAAAGCTAACATCACAAGAACAATGAAAGCTAACATCACATGAAAGATGAAAGCTAACATCACAAGAAAGATGAAAGCTAACATCACATGAAAGATGAAAGCTAACATCACATGAAAGATTAAATCTAACATCAATTGAAAGATGAAAGCTAACATCACAAGAAAAATGAAAGCTAACATCACCATCACATGAAAGATGAAAGCTAACATCACATGAAAGATGAAAGCTAACATCACATGACAAGATGAAAACTAACATCACATGAAAGATGAAATCTAACATCACATGAAGATGAAAGCTAACATCACAAGAAAAATGAAAGCTAACATCACCATCACATGAAAGATGAAAGCTAACATCACATGAAAGATGAAAGCTAACATCACATGAAAGATTAAATCTAACATCAATTGAAAGATGAAATCTAACATCACATGAAAGATGAAAGCTAACATCACAAGAACAATGAAAGCTAACATCACATGAAAGATGAAAGCTAACATCACAAGAAAGATGAAAGCTAACATCACATGAAAGATGAAAGCTAACATCACATGAAAGATGAAAACTAACATCACATGAAAGATTAAATCTAACATCAATTGAAAGATGAAAGCTAACATCACAAGAAAAATGAAAGCTAACATCACATGAAAGATGAAATCTAACATCACATGAAAGATGAAATCTAACATCACATGAAAGATGAAAGCTAACATCACAAGAACAATGAAAGCTAACATCACATGAAAGATGAAATCTAACATCACATGAAAGATGAAAGCTAACATCACATGAAAGATAAAAGCTGACATCATATGAAAGAGGAAAGCTAACATCACATGAAAGATGAAAGCTAACATCACCTGAAAGATTAAATCTAACATCACATGAAAGATAAAAGCTAACATCACAAGAAATATGTAAGCTAACATCACATGAAAGATGAAATCTAACATCACATGAAAGATATAAGCTAACATCACATGAAAGATGAAAGCTAACATCACATGAAAGATGAAAGCTAACATCACATGAAAGATAAAAGCTGACATCATATGAAAGAGGAAGCTAACATCACATGAAAGATGAAAATTAACATCACATGAAAGATGAAATCTAACATCACATGAAAGATGAAAGCTAACATCACAAGAAAAATGAAAGCTAACATCACCATCACATGAAAGATTAAAGCTAACATCACAAGAAAGATGAAATCTAACATCATATGAAAGATGAAATCTAACATCACATGAAAGATGAAAGCTAACATCACATGAAAGATTAATTCTAACATCACATGAAAGATAAAAGCTAACATCACATGAAAGATATAAGCTAACATCACAAGAAAGATGAAAGCTAACATCACATGAAAGATGAAATCTAACATCACATGAAAGATGAAAGCTAACATCACCATCACATGAAAGATTAAAGCTAACATCAAAAGAAAGATGAAATCTAACATCATATGAAAGATGAAATCTAACATCACATGAAAGATGAAAGCTAACATCGCAAGAAAAATGAAAGCTAACATCACAAGAAAGATGAAAGTTAACATCACATGAAAGAGGAAAGCTAACATCACATGAAAGATTAAAGCTAACATCACATGAAAGATTAAATCTAACATCACATGAAAGATGAAAGCTAACATCACATGAAAGATATAAGCTAACATCACATGAAAGATATAAGCTAACCTCACAAGAACAATGAAAGCTAACATCACAAGAAAGATGAAAGCTAACATCACATGAAAGATGAAATCTAACATCACATAAAAGATGAAAGCTAACATCACATGAAAGATGAAAGCTGACATCACATGAAAGATGAAATCTAACATCACATAAAAGATGAAAGCTAACATCACATGAAAGATGAAAACTAACATCACATGAAAGATTAAATCTAACATCACATGAAAGATGAAATCTAACATCACAAGAAAATTAAAGCTAACATCACCATCACATGAAAGATGAAAGCTAACATCACATGAAAGATGAAATCTAACATCACATGAAAGATGAAAGCTAACATCACATGAATGATGAAATCTAACATCACATGAAAGATGAAAGCTAACATCACAAGAAAAATGAAAGCTAACATCACCATCACATGAAAGATGAAAGCTAACATCACAAGAAAGATCAAAGCTAACATCACAAGAAAGATGAAAGCTAACATCACAAGAAAGATGAAAGCTAACATCACATGAAAGATGAAATCTAACATCAATTGAAAGATGAAAGCTAACATCACAAGAAAAATGAAAGCTAACATCACCATCACATGAAAGATGAAAGCTAACATCACATGAAAGATGAAAGCTAACATCACATGACAAGATGAAAACTAACATCACATGAAAGATGAAATCTAACATCACATGAAAGATGAAAGCTAACATCACAAGAAAAATGAAAGCTAACATCACCATCACATGAAAGATGAAAGCTAACATCACATGAAAGATGAAAGCTAACATCACATGAAAGATTAAATCTAACATCAATTGAAAGATGAAATCTAACATCACATGAAAGATGAAAGCTAACATCACAAGAACAATGAAAGCTAACATCACATGAAAGATGAAAGCTAACATCACAAGAAAGATGAAAGCTAACATCACATGAAAGATGAAAGCTAACATCACATGAAAGATGAAAACTAACATCACATGAAAGATTAAATCTAACATCAATTGAAAGATGAAAGCTAACATCACAAGAAAAATGAAAGCTAACATCACATGAAAGATGAAAGCTAACATCACATGAAAGATGAAAGCTAACATCACATGAAAGATAAAAGCTGACATCATATCAAAGAGGAAAGCTAACATCACATGAAAGATGAAAGCTAACATCACCTGAAAGATTAAATCTAACATCACATGAAAGATAAAAGCTAACATCACAAGAAATATGTAAGCTAACATCACATGAAAGATGAAATCTAACATCACATGAAAGATATAAGCTAACATCACATGAAAGATGAAAGCTAACATCACATGAAAGATGAAAGCTAACATCACATGAAAGATAAAAGCTGACATCATATGAAAGATGAAAGCTAACATCACATGAAAGATGAAAATTAACATCACATGAAAGATAAAAGCTAACATCACAAGAAAAATGAAAGCTAACATCACAAGAAAGATGAAAGTTAACATCACATGAAAGATGAAAGCTAACATCACATGAAAGATAAAAGCTGACGTCATATGAAAGAGGAAAGCTAACATCACATGAAAGATGAAAGCTAACATCACATGAAAGATTAATTCTAACATCACATGAAAGATAAAAGCTAACATCACATGAAAGATATAAGCTAACATCACAAGAAAGATGAAAGCTAACATCACATGAAAGATGAAATCTAACATCACATGAAAGATGAAAGCTAACATCACCATCACATGAAAGATTAAAGCTAACATCAAAAGAAAGATGAAATCTAACATCATATGAAAGATGAAATCTAACATCACATGAAAGATGAAAGCTAACATCGCAAGAAAAATGAAAGCTAACATCACAAGAAAGATGAAAGTTAACATCACATGAAAGAGGAAAGCTAACATCACATGAAAGATTAAAGCTAACATCACATGAAAGATTAAATCTAACATCACATGAAAGATAAAGCTAACATCACATGAAAGATATAAGCTAACATCACATGAAAGATATAAGCTAACCTCACAAGAACAATGAAAGCTAACATCACAAGAAAGATGAAAGCTAACATCACATAAAAGATGAAATCTAACATCACATAAAAGATGAAAGCTAACATCACATGAAAGATGAAAGCTGACATCACATGAAAGATGAAATCTAACATCACATAAAAGATGAAAGCTAACATCACATGAAAGATGAAAACTAACATCACATGAAAGATTAAATCTAACATCACATGAAAGATGAAAGCTAACATCACAAGAAAAATGAAAGCTAACATCACCATCACATGAAAGATGAAAGCTAACATCACATGAAAGATGAAAGCTAACATCACATGACAAGATGAAAACTAACATCACATGAAAGATGAAATCTAACATCACATGAAAGATGAAAGCTAACATCACAAGAAAAATGAAAGCTAACATCACCATCACATGAAAGATGAAAGCTAACATCACATGAAAGATGAAAGCTAACATCACATGAAAGATTAAATCTAACATCAATTGAAAGATGAAATCTAACATCACATGAAAGATGAAAGCTAACATCACAAGAACAATGAAAGCTAACATCACATGAAAGATGAAAGCTAACATCACAAGAAAGATGAAAGCTAACATCACATGAAAGATGAAAGCTAACATCACAAGAAAAATGAAAGCTAACATCACCATCACATGAAAGATGAAAGCTAACATCACAAGAAAGATGAAATCTAACATCATATGAAAGATGAAATCTAACATCACATGAAAGATAAAAGCTAACATCACAAGAAAAATGAAAGCTAACATCACAAGAAAGATGAAAGTTAACATCACATGAAAGATGAAAGCTAACATCACATGAAAGATAAAAGCTGACGTCATATGAAAGAGGAAAGCTAACATCACATGAAAGATGAAAGCTAACATCACAAGAAAATGAAAGCTAACATCACCATCACATGAAAGATTAAAGCTAACATCACAAGAAAGATGAAATCTAACATCATATGAAAGATGAAATCTAACATCACATGAAAGATAAAAGCTAACATCACAAGAAAAATGAAAGCTAACATCACATGAAAGATGAAAGCTAACATCACCATCACATGAAAGATGAAAGCTAACATCACATGAAAGATGAAATCTAACATCACATGAAAGATGAAAGCTAACATCGCATGAAAGATGAAAACTAACATCACATGAAAGATGAAATCTAACATCACATGAAAGATGAAAGCTAACATCACAGGAAAAATGAAAGCTAACATCACAAGAAAGATGAAAGCTAACATCACATGAAAGATGAAATCTAACATCACATAAAAGATGAAAGCTAGCATCACATGAAAGATGAAAGCTGACATCACATGAAAGATGAAATCTAACATCACATAAAAGATGAAAGCTAACATCACATGAAAGATGAAAACTAACATCACATGAAAGATGAAAGCTAACATCACAAGAAAGATGAAAGTTAACATCACATGAAAGATGAAAGCTAACATCACATGAAAGATAAAAGCTGACATCATATGAAAGAGGAAAGCTAACATCACATGAAAGATGAAATCTAACATCACAAGAAAATGAAAGCTAACATCACCATCACATGAAAGATGAAAGCTAACATCACATGAAAGATGAAAGCTAACATTAAAAGAAAAATGAAAGCTAACATCACAAGAAAGATGAAAGCTAACATCACATGAAAGATGAAATCTAACATCACATGAAAAATGAAAGCTAACATCACAAGAAAAATGAAAGCTAACATCACCATTACATGAAAGATGAAAGCTAACATCACAAGAAAGATGAAAGCTAACATCACAAGAAAGATGAAAGCTAACATCACAAGAAAGATGAAAGCTAACATCACCATCACATGAAAGATGAAAGCTAACATCACAAGAAAGATGAAAGCTAACATCACCATCACATGAAAGATGAAAGCTAACATCACATGAAAGATGAAAGCTAACATCACATGAAAGATTAAATCTAACATCAATTGAAAGATGAAATCTAACATCACATGAAAGATGAAAGCTAACATCACAAGAACAATGAAAGCTAACATCACATGAAAGATGAAAGCTAACATCACAAGAAAGATGAAAGCTAACATCACATGAAAGATGAAAGCTAACATCACATGAAAGATTAAATCTAACATCAATTGAAAGATGAAAGCTAACATCACAAGAAAAATGAAAGCTAACATCACCATCACATGAAAGATGAAAGCTAACATCACATGAAAGATGAAAGCTAACATCACATGACAAGATGAAAACTAACATCACATGAAAGATGAAATCTAACATCACATGAAAGATGAAAGCTAACATCACAAGAAAAATGAAAGCTAACATCACCATCACATGAAAGATGAAAGCTAACATCACATGAAAGATGAAAGCTAACATCACAAGAACAATGAAAGCTAACATCACATGAAAGATGAAATCTAACATCACATGAAAGATGAAAGCTAACATCACATGAAAGATGAAAGCTAACATCACATGAAAGATGAAAACTAACATCACATGAAAGATTAAATCTAACATCAATTGAAAGATGAAAGCTAACATCACAAGAAAAATGAAAGCTAACATCACATGAAAGATGAAATCTAACATCACATGAAAGATGAAATCTAACATCACATGAAAGATGAAAGCTAACATCACAAGAACAATGAAAGCTAACATCACATGAAAGATGAAAGCTAACATCACATGAAAGATGAAAGCTAACATCACATGAAAGATAAAAGCTGACATCATATGAAAGAGGAAAGCTAACATCACATGAAAGATGAAAGCTAACATCACCTGAAAGATTAAATCTAACATCACATGAAAGATAAAAGCTAACATCACAAGAAATATGTAAGCTAACATCACATGAAAGATGAAATCTAACATCACATGAAAGATATAAGCTAACATCACATGAAAGATGAAAGCTAACATCACATGAAAGATGAAAGCTAACATCACATGAAAGATAAAAGTTGACATCATATGAAAGATGAAAGCTAACATCACATGAAAGATGAAAATTAACATCACATGAAAGATGAAATCTAACATCACATGAAAGATGAAAGCTAACATCACAAGAAAAATGAAAGCTAACATCACCATCACATGAAAGATTAAAGCTAACATCACAAGAAAGATGAAATCTAACATCATATGAAAGATGAAATCTAACATCACATGAAAGATAAAAGCTAACATCACAAGAAAAATGAAAGCTAACATCACAAGAAAGATGAAAGTTAACATCACATGAAAGATGAAATCTAACATCACATGAAAGCTAACACCACATGAAAGATGAAAGCTAACATCACATGAAAGATGAAATCTAACACCACATGAAAGCTAACATCACATGAAAGATGAAAGCTAACACCACATGAAAGATGAAAGCTAACATCACAAGAAAGATGAAAGCTAACATCACAAGAAAGATGAAAGCTAACACCACATGAAAGATGAAAGCTAACATCACATGAAAGATGAAATCTAACACCACATGAAAGATGAAAGCTAACATCACATGAAAGATGAAATCTAACACCACATGAAAGCTAACATCACATGAAAGATGAAAGCTAACACCACATGAAAGATGAAAGCTAACATCACAAGAAAGATGAAAGCTAAAATCACAAGAAAGATTAAAGCTAACACCACACGAAAGATGAAAGCTAACATCACATGAAAGATGAAATCTAACATCACATGAAAAATGAATGCTAACATCACATGAAAGATGAAAGCTAACATCACATGAAAGATGAAAGCTAACATCACATGAAAGATGAAATCTAACACCACATGAAAGATGAAAGCTAACATCACAAGAAAGATGAAAGCTAACATCACATGAAAGATGAAAGCTAACATCACATGAAAGATTAAATCTAACATCAATTGAAAGATGAAATCTAACATCACATGAAAGATGAAAGCTAACATCACAAGAACAATGAAAGCTAACATCACATGAAAGATGAAAGCTAACATCACAAGAAAGATGAAAGCTAACATCACATGAAAGATGAAAGCTAACATCACATGAAAGATGAAAGCTAACATCACATGAAAGATGAAATCTAACATCATGAAAGATGAAATCTAACATCACATGAAAGATGAAAGCTAACATCACAAGAACAATGAAAGCTAACATCACATGAAAGATGAAAGCTAACATCACAAGAAAGATGAAAGCTAACATCACATGAAAGATGAAAGCTAACATCACATGAAAGATGAAATCTAACACCACATGAAAGATGAAAGCTAACATCACAAGAAAGATGAAAGCTAACATCACATGAAAGATGAAATCTAACATCACATGAAAGATGAAATCTAACATCACATGAAAGATGAAAGCTAACATCACAAGAACAATGAAAGCTAACATCACAAGAAAGATGAAAGTTAACATCACATGAAAGATGAAAGCTAACATCACATGAAAGATAAAAGCTGACATCATATGAAAGAGGAAAGCTAACATCACAAGAAATATGTAAGCTAACATCACATGAAAGATGAAATCTAACATCACATGAAAGATAAAGCTAACATCACATGAAAGATGAAAGCTAACATCACATGAAAGATGAAATCTAACATCACATGAAAGATAAAAGCTAACATCACATGAAAGATTAAAACTAACATCACATGAAAGATGAAATCTAACATCACATGAAAGATGAAAGCTAACATCACAAGAAAAATGAAAGCTAACATCACAATCACATGAAAAATTAAAGCTAACATCACAAGAAAGATGAAATCTAACATCATATGAAAGATGAAATCTAACATCACATGAAAGATAAAAGCAAACATCACAAGAAAAATGAAAGCTAACATCACAAGAAAGATGAAAGTTAACATCACATGAAAGAGGAAAGCTAACATCACATGAAAGATGAAAGCTAACATCACATGAAAGATTAAATCTAACATCACATGAAAGATAAAAGCTAACATCACATGAAAGATATAAGCTAACATCACATGAAAGATATAAGCTAACCTCACAAGAACAATGAAAGCTAACATCACAAGAAAGATGAAAGCTAACATCACATGAAAGATGAAATCTAACATCACATAAAAGATGAAAGCTAACATCACATGAAAGATGAAAGCTGACATCACATGAAAGATGAAATCTAACATCACATAAAAGATGAAAGCTAACATCACATGAAAGATGAAAACTAACATCACATGAAAGATGAAATCTAACATCACATGAAAGATGAAATCTAACATCACAAGAAAAATTAAAGCTAACATCACCATCACATGAAAGATGAAAGCTAACATCACATGAAAGATGAAATCTAACATCACATGAAAGATGAAAGCTAACATTAAAAGAAAAATGAAAGCTAACATCACAAGAAAGATGAAAGCTAACATCACATGAAAGATGAAA
The DNA here is from genome assembly GCA_032433765.1 of Megaustenia siamemsis. Taxonomy (NCBI): domain Eukaryota; kingdom Metazoa; phylum Mollusca; class Gastropoda; order Stylommatophora; family Ariophantidae; genus Megaustenia; species Megaustenia siamemsis. Next base: position 5,757,742 of record JAVIAB010000117.1, on the reverse strand, counting down.
TCTAACATCACATGAAAAATGAAAGCTAACATCACAAGAAAATGAAAGCTAACATCACCATCACATGAAAGATGAAAGCTAACATCACAAGAAAGATGAAAGCTAACATCACAAGAAAGATGAAAGCTAACATCACAAGAAAGATGAAAGCTAACATCACCATCACATGAAAGATGAAAGCTAACATCACAAGAAAGATGAAAGCTGACATCATATGAAAGAGGAAAGCTAACATCACATGAAAGATAAAAGCTAACATCACATAAAAGATATAAGCTAACATCACATGAAAGATATAAGCTAACATCACAAGAAAGATGAAAGCTAACATCACATGAAAGATGAAATCTAACATCACATGAAAGATGAAAGCTAACATCGCATGAAAGATGAAAACTAACATCACATGAAAGATGAAATCTAACATCACATGAAAGATGAAAGCTAACATCACAGGAAAAATGAAAGCTAACATCACAAGAAAGATGAAAGCTAACATCACATGAAAGATGAAATCTAACATCACATAAAAGATGAAAGCTAACATCACATGAAAGATGAAAGCTGACATCACATGAAAGATGAAATCTAACATCACATAAAAGATGAAAGCTAACATCACATGAAAGATGAAAACTAACATCACATGAAAGATGAAAGCTAACATCACATGAAAGATGAAAGTTAACATCACATGAAAGATGAAAGCTAACATCACATGAAAGATAAAAGCTGACATCATATGAAAGAGGAAAGCTAACATCACATGAAAGATGAAATCTAACATCACAAGAAAAATGAAAGCTAACATCACCATCACATGAAAGATGAAAGCTAACATCACATGAAAGATGAAAGCTAACATTAAAAGAAAAATGAAAGCTAACATCACAAGAAAGATGAAAGCTAACATCACATGAAAGATGAAATCTAACATCACATGAAAAATGAAAGCTAACATCACAAGAAAAATGAAAGCTAACATCACCATTACATGAAAGATGAAAGCTAACATCACAAAAAAGATGAAAGCTAACATCACAAGAAAGATGAAAGCTAACATCACAAGAAAGATGAAAGCTAACATCACCATCACATGAAAGATGAAAGCTAACATCACAAGAAAGATGAAAGCTAACATCACCATCACATGAAACATGAAAGCTAACATCACATGAAAGATGAAAGCTAACATCACATGAAAGATAAATCTAACATCAATTGAAAGATGAAATCTAACATCACATGAAAGATGAAAGCTAACATCACAAGAACAATGAAAGCTAACATCACATGAAAGATGAAAGCTAACATCACAAGAAAGATGAAAGCTAACATCACATGAAAGATGAAAGCTAACATCACATGAAAGATTAAATCTAACATCAATTGAAAGATGAAAGCTAACATCACAAGAAAAATGAAAGCTAACATCACAAGAAACAATGAAAGCTAACATCACATGAAAGATGAAAGCTAACATCACAGAAAGATGAAAGCTAACATCACATGAAAGATGAAAGCTAACATCACAAGAAAAATGAAAGCTAACATCACCATCACATGAAAGATTAAAGCTAACATCACAAGAAAGATGAAATCTAACATCATATGAAAGATGAAATCTAACATCACATGAAAGAAAAAAGCTAACATCACAAGAAAATGAAAGCTAACATCACAAGAAAGATGAAAGTTAACATCACATGAAAGATGAAAGCTAACATCACATGAAAGATAAAAGCTGACGTCATATGAAAGAGGAAAGCTAACATCACATGAAAGATGAAAGCTAACATCACAAGAAAAATGAAAGCTAACATCACCATCACATGAAAGATTAAAGCTAACATCACAAGAAAGATGAAATCTAACATCATATGAAAGATGAAATCTAACATCACATGAAAGATAAAAGCTAACATCACAAGAAAAATGAAAGCTAACATCACAAGAAAGATGAAAGCTAACATCACCATCACATGAAAGATGAAAGCTAACATCACAAGAAAGATGAAAGCTGACATCATATGAAAGAAGAAATCTAACATCACATGAAAGATGAAAGCTAACATCACATGAAAGATGAAAACTAACATCACATGAAAGATGAAATCTAACATCACATGAAAGATAAAAGCTAACATCACATGAAAGATATAAGCTAACATCACAAGAAAGATGAAAGCTAACATCACATGAAAGATGAAATCTAACATCACATGAAAGATGAAAGCTAACATCGCATGAAAGATGAAAACTAACATCACATGAAAGATGAAATCTAACATCACATGAAAGATGAAAGCTAACATCACAGGAAAAATGAAAGCTAACATCACAAGAAAGATGAAAGCTAACATCACATGAAAGATGAAATCTAACATCACATAAAAGATGAAAGCTAGCATCACATGAAAGATGAAAGCTGACATCACATGAAAGATGAAATCTAACATCACATAAAGATGAAAGCTAACATCACATGAAAGATGAAAACTAACATCACATGAAAGATGAAAGCTAACATCACAAGAAAGATGAAAGTTAACATCACATGAAAGATGAAAGCTAACATCACATGAAAGATAAAAGCTGACATCATATGAAAGAGGAAAGCTAACATCACATGAAAGATGAAATCTAACATCACAAGAAAAATGAAAGCTAACATCACCATCACATGAAAGATGAAAGCTAACATCACATGAAAGATGAAAGCTAACATTAAAAGAAAAATGAAAGCTAACATCACAAGAAAGATGAAAGCTAACATCACATGAAAGATGAAATCTAACATCACATGAAAAATGAAAGCTAACATCACAAGAAAAATGAAAGCTAACATCACCATTACATGAAAGATGAAAGCTAACATCACAAGAAAGATGAAAGCTAACATCACAAGAAAGATGAAAGCTAACATCACAAGAAAGATGAAAGCTAACATCACCATCACATGAAAGATGAAAGCTAACATCACAAGAAAGATGAAAGCTAACATCACCATCACATGAAAGATGAAAGCTAACATCACATGAAAGATGAAAGCTAACATCACATGAAAGATTAAATCTAACATCAATTGAAGATGAAATCTAACATCACATGAAAGATGAAAGCTAACATCACAAGAACAATGAAAGCTAACATCACATGAAAGATGAAAGCTAACATCACAAGAAAGATGAAAGCTAACATCACATGAAAGATGAAAGCTAACATCACATGAAAGATTAAATCTAACATCAATTGAAAGATGAAAGCTAACATCACAAGAAAATGAAAGCTAACATCACCATCACATGAAAGATGAAAGCTAACATCACATGAAAGATGAAAGCTAACATCACATGACAAGATGAAAACTAACATCACATGAAAGATGAAATCTAACATCACATGAAAGATGAAAGCTAACATCACAAGAAAAATGAAAGCTAACATCACCATCACATGAAAGATGAAAGCTAACATCACATGAAAGATGAAAGCTAACATCACATGAAAGATTAAATCTAACATCAATTGAAAGATGAAATCTAACATCACATGAAAGATGAAAGCTAACATCACAAGAACAATGAAAGCTAACATCACATGAAAGATGAAAGCTAACATCACAAGAAAGATGAAAGCTAACATCACATGAAAGATGAAAGCTAACATCACATGAAAGATGAAAACTAACATCACATGAAAGATTAAATCTAACATCAATTGAAAGATGAAAGCTAACATCACAAGAAAAATGAAAGCTAACATCACATGAAAGATGAAATCTAACATCACATGAAAGATGAAATCTAACATCACATGAAAGATGAAAGCTAACATCACAAGAACAATGAAAGCTAACATCACATGAAAGATGAAATCTAACATCACATGAAAGATGAAAGCTAACATCACATGAAAGATAAAAGCTGACATCATATGAAAGAGGAAAGCTAACATCACATGAAAGATGAAAGCTAACATCACCTGAAAGATTAAATCTAACATCACATGAAAGATAAAAGCTAACATCACAAGAAATATGTAAGCTAACATCACATGAAAGATGAAATCTAACATCACATGAAAGATATAAGCTAACATCACATGAAAGATGAAAGCTAACATCACATGAAAGATGAAAGCTAACATCACATGAAAGATAAAAGCTGACATCATATGAAAGAGGAAAGCTAACATCACATGAAAGATGAAAATTAACATCACATGAAAGATGAAATCTAACATCACATGAAAGATGAAAGCTAACATCACAAGAAAAATGAAAGCTAACATCACCATCACATGAAAGATTAAAGCTAACATCACAAGAAAGATGAAATCTAACATCATATGAAAGATGAAATCTAACATCACATGAAAGATGAAAGCTAACATCACATGAAAGATTAATTCTAACATCACATGAAAGATAAAAGCTAACATCACATGAAAGATATAAGCTAACATCACAAGAAAGATGAAAGCTAACATCACATGAAAGATGAAATCTAACATCACATGAAAGATGAAAGCTAACATCACCATCACATGAAAGATTAAAGCTAACATCAAAGAAAGATGAAATCTAACATCATATGAAAGATGAAATCTAACATCACATGAAAGATGAAAGCTAACATCGCAAGAAAAATGAAAGCTAACATCACAAGAAAGATGAAAGTTAACATCACATGAAAGAGGAAAGCTAACATCACATGAAAGATTAAAGCTAACATCACATGAAAGATTAAATCTAACATCACATGAAAGATGAAAGCTAACATCACATGAAAGATATAAGCTAACATCACATGAAAGATATAAGCTAACCTCACAAGAACAATGAAAGCTAACATCACAAGAAAGATGAAAGCTAACATCACATGAAAGATGAAATCTAACATCACATAAAAGATGAAAGCTAACATCACATGAAAGATGAAAGCTGACATCACATGAAAGATGAAATCTAACATCACATAAAAGATGAAAGCTAACATCACATGAAAGATGAAAACTAACATCACATGAAAGATTAAATCTAACATCACATGAAAGATGAAATCTAACATCACAAGAAAAATTAAAGCTAACATCACCATCACATGAAAGATGAAAGCTAACATCACATGAAAGATGAAATCTAACATCACATGAAAGATGAAAGCTAACATCACATGAATGATGAAATCTAACATCACATGAAAGATGAAAGCTAACATCACAAGAAAAATGAAAGCTAACATCACCATCACATGAAAGATGAAAGCTAACATCACAAGAAAGATCAAAGCTAACATCACAAGAAAGATGAAAGCTAACATCACAAGAAAGATGAAAGCTAACATCACATGAAAGATGAAATCTAACATCAATTGAAAGATGAAAGCTAACATCACAAGAAAAATGAAAGCTAACATCACCATCACATGAAAGATGAAAGCTAACATCACATGAAAGATGAAAGCTAACATCACATGACAAGATGAAAACTAACATCACATGAAAGATGAAATCTAACATCACATGAAAGATGAAAGCTAACATCACAAGAAAAATGAAAGCTAACATCACCATCACATGAAAGATGAAAGCTAACATCACATGAAAGATGAAAGCTAACATCACATGAAAGATTAAATCTAACATCAATTGAAAGATGAAATCTAACATCACATGAAAGATGAAAGCTAACATCACAAGAACAATGAAAGCTAACATCACATGAAAGATGAAAGCTAACATCACAAGAAAGATGAAAGCTAACATCACATGAAAGATGAAAGCTAACATCACATGAAAGATGAAAACTAACATCACATGAAAGATTAAATCTAACATCAATTGAAAGATGAAAGCTAACATCACAAGAAAAATGAAAGCTAACATCACATGAAAGATGAAAGCTAACATCACATGAAAGATGAAAGCTAACATCACATGAAAGATAAAAGCTGACATCATATCAAAGAGGAAAGCTAACATCACATGAAAGATGAAAGCTAACATCACCTGAAAGATTAAATCTAACATCACATGAAAGATAAAAGCTAACATCACAAGAAATATGTAAGCTAACATCACATGAAAGATGAAATCTAACATCACATGAAAGATATAAGCTAACATCACATGAAAGATGAAAGCTAACATCACATGAAAGATGAAAGCTAACATCACATGAAAGATAAAAGCTGACATCATATGAAAGATGAAAGCTAACATCACATGAAAGATGAAAATTAACATCACATGAAAGATAAAAGCTAACATCACAAGAAAATGAAAGCTAACATCACAAGAAAGATGAAAGTTAACATCACATGAAAGATGAAAGCTAACATCACATGAAAGATAAAAGCTGACGTCATATGAAAGAGGAAAGCTAACATCACATGAAAGATGAAAGCTAACATCACATGAAAGATTAATTCTAACATCACATGAAAGATAAAAGCTAACATCACATGAAAGATATAAGCTAACATCACAAGAAAGATGAAAGCTAACATCACATGAAAGATGAAATCTAACATCACATGAAAGATGAAAGCTAACATCACCATCACATGAAAGATTAAAGCTAACATCAAAAGAAAGATGAAATCTAACATCATATGAAAGATGAAATCTAACATCACATGAAAGATGAAAGCTAACATCGCAAGAAAAATGAAAGCTAACATCACAAGAAAGATGAAAGTTAACATCACATGAAAGAGGAAAGCTAACATCACATGAAAGATTAAAGCTAACATCACATGAAAGATTAAATCTAACATCACATGAAAGATAAAAGCTAACATCACATGAAAGATATAAGCTAACATCACATGAAAGATATAAGCTAACCTCACAAGAACAATGAAAGCTAACATCACAAGAAAGATGAAAGCTAACATCACATAAAAGATGAAATCTAACATCACATAAAAGATGAAAGCTAACATCACATGAAAGATGAAAGCTGACATCACATGAAAGATGAAATCTAACATCACATAAAAGATGAAAGCTAACATCACATGAAAGATGAAACTAACATCACATGAAAGATTAAATCTAACATCACATGAAAGATGAAAGCTAACATCACAAGAAAAATGAAAGCTAACATCACCATCACATGAAAGATGAAAGCTAACATCACATGAAAGATGAAAGCTAACATCACATGACAAGATGAAAACTAACATCACATGAAAGATGAAATCTAACATCACATGAAAGATGAAAGCTAACATCACAAGAAAAATGAAAGCTAACATCACCATCACATGAAAGATGAAAGCTAACATCACATGAAAGATGAAAGCTAACATCACATGAAAGATTAAATCTAACATCAATTGAAAGATGAAATCTAACATCACATGAAAGATGAAAGCTAACATCACAAGAACAATGAAAGCTAACATCACATGAAAGATGAAAGCTAACATCACAAGAAAGATGAAAGCTAACATCACATGAAAGATGAAAGCTAACATCACAAGAAAAATGAAAGCTAACATCACCATCACATGAAAGATGAAAGCTAACATCACAAGAAAGATGAAATCTAACATCATATGAAAGATGAAATCTAACATCACATGAAAGATAAAAGCTAACATCACAAGAAAAATGAAAGCTAACATCACAAGAAAGATGAAAGTTAACATCACATGAAAGATGAAAGCTAACATCACATGAAAGATAAAAGCTGACGTCATATGAAAGAGGAAAGCTAACATCACATGAAAGATGAAAGCTAACATCACAAGAAAAATGAAAGCTAACATCACCATCACATGAAAGATTAAAGCTAACATCACAAGAAAGATGAAATCTAACATCATATGAAAGATGAAATCTAACATCACATGAAAGATAAAAGCTAACATCACAAGAAAAATGAAAGCTAACATCACATGAAAGATGAAAGCTAACATCACCATCACATGAAAGATGAAAGCTAACATCACATGAAAGATGAAATCTAACATCACATGAAAGATGAAAGCTAACATCGCATGAAAGATGAAAACTAACATCACATGAAAGATGAAATCTAACATCACATGAAAGATGAAAGCTAACATCACAGGAAAAATGAAAGCTAACATCACAAGAAAGATGAAAGCTAACATCACATGAAAGATGAAATCTAACATCACATAAAAGATGAAAGCTAGCATCACATGAAAGATGAAAGCTGACATCACATGAAAGATGAAATCTAACATCACATAAAAGATGAAAGCTAACATCACATGAAAGATGAAAACTAACATCACATGAAAGATGAAAGCTAACATCACAAGAAAGATGAAAGTTAACATCACATGAAAGATGAAAGCTAACATCACATGAAAGATAAAAGCTGACATCATATGAAAGAGGAAAGCTAACATCACATGAAAGATGAAATCTAACATCACAAGAAAAATGAAAGCTAACATCACCATCACATGAAAGATGAAAGCTAACATCACATGAAAGATGAAAGCTAACATTAAAAGAAAAATGAAAGCTAACATCACAAGAAAGATGAAAGCTAACATCACATGAAAGATGAAATCTAACATCACATGAAAAATGAAAGCTAACATCACAAGAAAAATGAAAGCTAACATCACCATTACATGAAAGATGAAAGCTAACATCACAAGAAAGATGAAAGCTAACATCACAAGAAAGATGAAAGCTAACATCACAAGAAAGATGAAAGCTAACATCACCATCACATGAAAGATGAAAGCTAACATCACAGAAAGATGAAAGCTAACATCACCATCACATGAAAGATGAAAGCTAACATCACATGAAAGATGAAAGCTAACATCACATGAAAGATTAAATCTAACATCAATTGAAAGATGAAATCTAACATCACATGAAAGATGAAAGCTAACATCACAAGAACAATGAAAGCTAACATCACATGAAAGATGAAAGCTAACATCACAAGAAAGATGAAAGCTAACATCACATGAAAGATGAAAGCTAACATCACATGAAAGATTAAATCTAACATCAATTGAAAGATGAAAGCTAACATCACAAGAAAAATGAAAGCTAACATCACCATCACATGAAAGATGAAAGCTAACATCACATGAAAGATGAAAGCTAACATCACATGACAAGATGAAAACTAACATCACATGAAAGATGAAATCTAACATCACATGAAAGATGAAAGCTAACATCACAAGAAAAATGAAAGCTAACATCACCATCACATGAAAGATGAAAGCTAACATCACATGAAAGATGAAAGCTAACATCACAAGAACAATGAAAGCTAACATCACATGAAAGATGAAATCTAACATCACATGAAAGATGAAAGCTAACATCACATGAAAGATGAAAGCTAACATCACATGAAAGATGAAAACTAACATCACATGAAAGATTAAATCTAACATCAATTGAAAGATGAAAGCTAACATCACAAGAAAAATGAAAGCTAACATCACATGAAAGATGAAATCTAACATCACATGAAAGATGAAATCTAACATCACATGAAAGATGAAAGCTAACATCACAAGAACAATGAAAGCTAACATCACATGAAAGATGAAAGCTAACATCACATGAAAGATGAAAGCTAACATCACATGAAAGATAAAAGCTGACATCATATGAAAGAGGAAAGCTAACATCACATGAAAGATGAAAGCTAACATCACCTGAAAGATTAAATCTAACATCACATGAAAGATAAAAGCTAACATCACAAGAAATATGTAAGCTAACATCACATGAAAGATGAAATCTAACATCACATGAAAGATATAAGCTAACATCACATGAAAGATGAAAGCTAACATCACATGAAAGATGAAAGCTAACATCACATGAAAGATAAAAGTTGACATCATATGAAAGAGGAAAGCTAACATCACATGAAAGATGAAAATTAACATCACATGAAAGATGAAATCTAACATCACATGAAAGATGAAAGCTAACATCACAAGAAAAATGAAAGCTAACATCACCATCACATGAAAGATTAAAGCTAACATCACAAGAAAGATGAAATCTAACATCATATGAAAGATGAAATCTAACATCACATGAAAGATAAAAGCTAACATCACAAGAAAAATGAAAGCTAACATCACAAGAAAGATGAAAGTTAACATCACATGAAAGATGAAAGCTAACATCACATGAAAGATAAAAGCTGACGTCATATGAAAGAGGAAAGCTAACATCACATGAAAGATGAAAGCTAACATCACATGAAAGATTAATTCTAACATCACATGAAAGATAAAAGCTAACATCACATGAAAGATATAAGCTAACATCACAAGAAAGATGAAAGCTAACATCACATGAAAGATGAAATCTAACATCACATGAAAGATGAAAGCTAACATCACCATCACATGAAAGATTAAAGCTAACATCAAAGAAAGATGAAATCTAACATCATATGAAAGATGAAATCTAACATCACATGAAAGATGAAAGCTAACATCGCAAGAAAAATGAAAGCTAACATCACAGAAAGATGAAAGTTAACATCACATGAAAGAGGAAAGCTAACATCACATGAAAGATTAAAGCTAACATCACATGAAAGATTAAATCTAACATCACATGAAAGATGAAAGCTAACATCACATGAAAGATATAAGCTAACATCACATGAAAGATATAAGCTAACCTCACAAGAACAATGAAAGCTAACATCACAAGAAAGATGAAAGCTAACATCACATGAAAGATGAAATCTAACATCACATAAAAGATGAAAGCTAACATCACATGAAAGATGAAAGCTGACATCACATGAAAGATGAAATCTAACATCACATAAAAGATGAAAGCTAACATCACATGAAAGATGAAAACTAACATCACATGAAAGATTAAATCTAACATCACATGAAAGATGAAATCTAACATCACAAGAAAAATTAAAGCTAACATCACCATCACATGAAAGATGAAAGCTAACATCACATGAAAGATGAAATCTAACATCACATGAAAGATGAAAGCTAACATCACATGAATGATGAAATCTAACATCACATGAAAAATGAAAGCTAACATCACAAGAAAAATGAAAGCTAACATCACCATCACATGAAAGATGAAAGCTAACATCACAAGAAAGATCAAAGCTAACATCACAAGAAAGATGAAAGCTAACATCACAAGAAAGATGAAAGCTAACATCACATGAAAGATGAAATCTAACATCAATTGAAAGATGAAAGCTAACATCACAAGAAAAATGAAAGCTAACATCACCATCACATGAAAGATGAAAGCTAACATCACATGAAAGATGAAAGCTAACATCACATGACAAGATGAAAACTAACATCACATGAAAGATGAAATCTAACATCACATGAAAGATGAAAGCTAACATCACAAGAAAAATGAAAGCTAACATCACCATCACATGAAAGATGAAAGCTAACATCACATGAAAGATGAAAGCTACATCACATGAAAGATTAAATCTAACATCAATTGAAAGATGAAATCTAACATCACATGAAAGATGAAAGCTAACATCACAAGAACAATGAAAGCTAACATCACATGAAAGATGAAAGCTAACATCACAAGAAAGATGAAAGCTAACATCACATGAAAGATGAAAGCTAACATCACATGAAAGATGAAAACTAACATCACATGAAAGATTAAATCTAACATCAATTGAAAGATGAAAGCTAACATCACAAGAAAATGAAAGCTAACATCACATGAAAGATGAAAGCTAACATCACAAGAAAGATGAAAGCTAACATCACATGAAAGATAAAAGCTGACATCATATGAAAGAGGAAAGCTAACATCACATGAAAGATGAAAGCTAACATCACCTGAAAGATTAAATCTAACATCACATGAAAGATAAAAGCTAACATCACAAGAATATGTAAGCTAACATCACATGAAAGATGAAATCTAACATCACATGAAAGATATAAGCTAACATCACATGAAAGATATAAGCTAACATCACATGAAAGATGAAAGCTAACATCACATGAAAGATAAAAGCTGACATCATATGAAAGATGAAAGCTAACATCACATGAAAGATGAAAATTAACATCACATGAAAGATGAAATCTAACATCACATGAAAGATGAAAGCTAACATCACAAGAAAAATGAAAGCTAACATCACCATCACATGAAAGATTAAAGCTAACATCACAAGAAAGATGAAATCTAACATCATATGAAAGATGAAATCTAACATCACATGAAAGATAAAAGCTAACATCACAAGAAAATGAAAGCTAACATCACAAGAAAGATGAAAGTTAACATCACATGAAAGATGAAAGCTAACATCACATGAAAGATAAAAGCTGACGTCATATGAAAGAGGAAAGCTAACATCACATGAAAGATGAAAGCTAACATCACATGAAAGATTAATTCTAACATCACATGAAAGATAAAAGCTAACATCACATGAAAGATATAAGCTAACATCACAAGAAAGATGAAAGCTAACATCACATGAAAGATGAAATCTAACATCACATGAAAGATGAAAGCTAACATCACCATCACATGAAAGATTAAAGCTAACATCAAAAGAAAGATGAAATCTAACATCATATGAAAGATGAAATCTAACATCACATGAAAGATGAAAGCTAACATCGCAAGAAAAATGAAAGCTAACATCACAAGAAAGATGAAAGTTAACATCACATGAAAGAGGAAAGCTAACATCACATGAAAGATTAAAGCTAACATCACATGAAAGATTAAATCTAACATCACATGAAAGATAAAGCTAACATCACATGAAAGATATAAGCTAACATCACATGAAAGATATAAGCTAACCTCACAAGAACAATGAAAGCTAACATCACAAGAAAGATGAAAGCTAACATCACATGAAAGATGAAATCTAACATCACATAAAAGATGAAAGCTAACATCACATGAAAGATGAAAGCTGACATCACATGAAAGATGAAATCTAACATCACATAAAAGATGAAAGCTAACATCACAGGAAAGATGAAAACTAACATCACATGAAAGATAAATCTAACATCACATGAAAGATGAAATCTAACATCACAAGAAAAATTAAAGCTAACATCACCATCACATGAAAGATGAAAGCTAACATCACATGAAAGATGAAATCTAACATCACATGAAAGATGAAAGCTAACATCACATGAATGATGAATCTAACATCACAAGAAAGATGAAAGCTAACATCACAAAAAGATGAAAGCTAACATCACCATCACATGAAAGATGAAAGCTAACATCACAAGAAAGATGAAAGCTGACATCATATGAAAGAGGAAAGCTAACATCACATGAAAGATGAAAGCTAACATCACATGAAAGATTAAATCTAACATCACATGAAAGATAAAAGCTAACATCACATGAAAGATATAAGCTAACATCACATGAAAGATATAAGCTAACCTCACAAGAAAGATGAAAGCTAACATCACATGAAAGAAGAAATCTAACATCACATGAAAGATGAAAGCTAACATCACATGAAAGATATAAGCTAACATCACATGAAAGATATAAGCTAACATCACAAGAAAGATGAAAGCTAACATTACATGAAAGATGAAATCTAACATCAATTAAAAGATGAAAGCTAACATCGCATGAAAGTTGAAAACTAACATCACATGAAAGATGAAATCTAACATCACATGAAAGATGAAAGCTAACATCACAGGAAAAATGAAAGCTAACATCACATGAAAGATGAAAGCTAACATCACATGAAAGATAAAAGCTGACATCATATGAAAGAGGAAAGCTAACATCACATGAAAGATGAAAACTAACATCACATGAAAGATGAAATCTAACATCACATGAAAGATGAAAGCTAACATCACAAGAAAAATGAAAGCTAACATCACCATCACATGAAAGATTAAAGCTAACATCACAAGAAAGATGAAATCTAACATCATATGAAAGATGAAATCTAACATCACATGAAAGATAAAAGCTAACATCACAAGAAAAATGAAAGCTAACATCACAAGAAAGATGAAAGTTAACATCACATGAAAGATGAAAGCTAACATCACATGAAAGATAAAAGCTGACGTCATATGAAAGAGGAAAGCTAACATCACATGAAAGATGAAAGCTAACATCACATGAAAGATTAATTCTAACATCACATGAAAGATAAAAGCTAACATCACATGAAAGATATAAGCTAACATCACAAGAAAGATGAAAGCTAACATCACATGAAAGATGAAATCTAACATCACATGAAAGATGAAAGCTAACATCACCATCACATGAAAGATTAAAGCTAACATCAAAGAAAGATGAAATCTAACATCATATGAAAGATGAAATCTAACATCACATGAAAGATGAAAGCTAACATCGCAAGAAAAATGAAAGTTAACATCACAAGAAAGATGAAAGTTAACATCACATGAAAGAGGAAAGCTAACATCACATGAAAGATTAAAGCTAACATCACATGAAAGATTAAATCTAACATCACATGAAAGATAAAAGCTAACATCACATGAAAGATATAAGCTAACATCACATGAAAGATATAAGCTAACCTCACAAGAACAATGAAAGCTAACATCACAAGAAAGATGAAAGCTAACATCACATGAAAGATGAAATCTAACATCACATAAAAGATGAAAGCTAACATCACATGAAAGATGAAAGCTGACATCACATGAAAGATGAAATCTAACATCACATAAAAGATGAAAGCTAACATCACATGAAAGATGAAAACTAACATCACATGAAAGATTAAATCTAACATCACATGAAAGATGAAATCTAACATCACAAGAAAAATTAAAGCTAACATCACCATCACATGAAAGATGAAAGCTAACATCACATGAAAGATGAAATCTAACATCACATGAAAGATGAAAGCTAACATCACATGAATGATGAAATCTAACATCACATGAAAAATGAAAGCTAACATCACAAGAAAAATGAAAGCTAACATCACCATCACATGAAAGATGAAAGCTAACATCACAAGAAAGATGAAAGCTAACATCACAAGAAAGATGAAAGCTAACATCACAAGAAAGATGAAAGCTAACATCACCATCACATGAAAGATGAAAGCTAACATCACAAGAAAGATGAAAGCTGACATCATATGAAAGAGGAAAGCTAACATCACATGAAAGATGAAAGCTAACATCACATGAAAGATTAAATCTAACATCACATGAAATAAAAGCTAACATCACATGAAAGATATAAGCTAACATCACATGAAAGATATAAGCTAACCTCACAAGAAAGATGAAAGCTAACATCACATGAAAGAAGAAATCTAACATCACCTGAAAGAAGAAAGCTAACATCACATGAAAGATGAAAACTAACATCACATGAAAGATGAAATCTAACATCACATGAAGATAAAAGCTAACATCACATGAAAGATATAAGCTAACATCACATGAAAGATATAAGCTAACATCACAAGAAAGATGAAAGCTAACATCACATGAAAGATGAAATCTAACATCAATTAAAAGATGAAAGCTAACATCGCATGAAAGTTGAAAACTAACATCACATGAAAGATGAAATCTAACATCACATGAAATATGAAAGCTAACATCACAGGAAAAATGAAAGCTAACATCACAAGAAAGATGAAAGCTAACATCACATGAAAGATGAAATCTAACATCACATAAAAGATGAAAGCTAACATCACATGAAAGATGAAAGCTGACATCACATGAAAGATGAAATCTAACATCACATAAAAGATGAAAGCTAACATCACATGAAAGATGAAAATTAACATCACATGAAAGATGAAATCTAACATCACATGAAAGATGAAAACTAACATCACAAGAAAAATGAAAGCTAACATCACAAGAAAGATGAAAGTTAACATCACATGAAAGATGAAAGCTAACATCACATGAAAGATAAAAGCTGACATCATATGAAAGAGGAAAGCTAACATCACATGAAAGATGAAAGCTAACATCACAAGAAATATGTAAGCTAACATCACATGAAAGATGAAATCTAACATCACATGAAAGATAAAAGCTAACATCACATGAAAGATGAAAGCTAACATCACATGAAAGATGAAATCTAACATCACAAGAAAAATGAAAGCTAACATCACCATCACATGAAAGATGAAAGCTAACATCACATGAAAGATGAAATCTAACATCACATGAAAGATGAAAGCTAACATTAAAAGAAAAATGAAAGCTAACATCACAAGAAAGATGAAAGCTAACATCACATGAAAGATGAAATCTAACATCACATGAAAAATGAAAGCTAACATCACAAGAAAAATGAAAGCTAACATCACCATTACATGAAAGATGAAAGCTAACATCACAAGAAAGATGAAAGCTAACATCACAAGAAAGATGAAAGCTAACATCACAAGAAAGATGAAAGCTAACATCACCATCACATGAAAGATGAAAGCTAACATCACAAGAAAGATGAAAGCTAACATCACCATCACATGAAAGATGAAAGCTAACATCACCATCACATGAAAGATGAAAGCTAACATCACCATCACATGAAAGATGAAAGCTAACATCACAAGAAATATGTAAGCTAACATCACATGAAAGATGAAATCTAACATCACATGAAAGATAAAAGCTAACATCACATGAAAGATGAAAGCTAACATCACATGAAAGATGAAATCTAACATCACAAGAAAAATGAAAGCTAACATCACCATAACATGAAAGATGAAAGCTAACATCACATGAAAGATGAAATCTAACATCACATGAAAGATGAAAGCTAACATTAAAAGAAAAATGAAAGCTAACATCACAAGAAAGATGAAAGCTAACAACACATGAAAGATGAAATCTAACATCACATGAAAAATGAAAGCTAACATCACAAGAAAAATGAAAGCTAACATCACCATTACATGAAAGATGAAAGCTAACATCACAAGAAAGATTAAAGCTAACATCACAAGAAAGATGAAAGCTAACATCACAAGAAAGATGAAAGCTAACATCACCATCACATGAAAGATGAAAGCTAACATCACAAGAAAGATGAAAGCTAACATCACCATCACATGAAAGATGAAAGCTAACATCACCATCACATGAAAGATGAAAGCTAACATCACCATCACATGAAAGATGAAAGCTAACATCACATGAAAACAAGTGATCAACAGTAAAAAAAAAAATTAGGATAAAAACTCACATTATACGAGCTTTCCCGCGGAGTGTCGCGTGACGTTGAAACATCACGAGATAAGAAAGTAAAAAACGAAGAAGACAAACAATAATTGGTTGGTCCAGGCCTGGCGGTGATGACGCGAACGAGCGTAGACCTGACTCCCTGTTGGTCCCATGATATCCGCTCCTACTTTTCCTTCAGGCTTCAAAATGAGGACACAATAATGGTGATCATGTCAAATGTCGCCAACTCATTTAGGTCTCTGATATCGTCGTCTACTGATGGCACATTCTGACATTTTAACATTATTCATTCTTTTGATACTACTCTCCCATCTCTTGTTAGTACATCTCCTATCTCTTGTTAGTACATCTCCCATCTCTTGTTAGTACATCTCCCATCTCTTGTTAGTACATCTCCTATCTCTTGTTAGTACATCTCCCATCTCTTGTTAGTACATCTCCTATCTCTTGTTAGTACATCTCCCATCTCTTGTTAGTACATCTCCCATCTCTTGTTAGTACATCTCCTATCTCTTGTTAGTACATCTCCCATCTCTTGTTAGTACATCTCCCATCTCTTGTTAGTACATCTCCCATCTCTTGTTAGTACATCTCCTATCTCTTGCCACTAACTCCTAATCTCTTGATATTCTCCCATCTCTTGTTAGTACATCTCCTATCTCTTGTTAGTACATCTCCCATCTCTTGTTAGTACATCTCCCATCTCTTGTTAGTACATCTCCTATCTCTTGCCACTAACTCCTAATCTCTTGATATTCTCCCATCTCTTACTAAAGCCCTCCGATCTCTTAATACCACCCACCTATTTCTTGCTATTCTCTAATCTCTTGCTATTCTCTAATCTCTTGCTATTCTCTAATCTCTTGCTATTCTATAATCTCTTACTATTCTCCAATCTCTTGCTATTCTCTAATCTCTTGCTATTCTATAATCTCTTGCTATTCTCTCATCTCTTGCTATTCTATAATCTCTTACTATTCTCCAATCTCTTGCTATTCTATAATCTCTTGCTATTCTATAATCTCTTGCTATTCTATAATCTCTTGCTATTCTCCCATCTCTTGCTATTCTCCCATCTCTTGCTATTCTATAATCTCTTACTATTCTCCAATCTCTTGCTATTCTATAATCTCTTACTATTCTCCAATCTCTTGCTATTCTATAATCTCTTACTATTCTCCAATCTCTTGCTATTCTCCCATCTCTTGCTATTCTCCCATCTCTTGCTATTCTCCCATCTCTTGCTATTCTCCCATCTCTTGCTATTCTCCCATCTCTTGCTATTCTCTAATCTCTTGCTATTCTCTAATCTCTTGCTATTCTCTCATCTCTTGCTATTCTCTAATCTCTTGCTATTCTCTCATCTCTTGCTATTCTATAATCTCTTACTATTCTCCAATCTCTTGCTATTCTCCCATCTCTTGCTATTCTCCCATCTCTTGCTATTCTCTAATCTCTTGCTATTCTCTAATCTCTTGCTATTCTCTCATCTCTTGCTATTCTCTAATCTCTTGCTATTCTCTAATCTCTTGCTATTCTCTCATCTCTTGCTATTCTCTAATCTCTTGCTATTCTCTCATCTCTTGCTATTCTATAATCTCTTACTATTCTCCAATCTCTTGCTATTCTCTAATCTCTTGCTATTCTATAATCTCTTGCTATTCTCTCATCTCTTGCTATTCTCTCATCTCTTGCTATTCTATAATCACTTGCTATTCTATAATCTCTTGCTATTCTCTCATCTCTTGCTATTCTCTAATCTCTTGCTATTCTCTCATCTCTTGCTATTCTCTAATCTCTTGCTATTCTCTCATCTCTTGCTATTCTCCCATCTCTTGCTATTCTCTAATCTCTTGCTATTCTCTCATCTCTTGCTATTCTCCCATTTCTTGCTATTCTCTAATCTCTTGCTATTCTCCCACCTCTTGCTATTCTCTAATCTCTTGCTATTCTCTCATCTCTTGCTATTTTCCCATCTCTTGCTATTCTATAATCTCTTACTATTCTCTAATCTCTTGCTATTCTCTCATCTCTTTTGCTATTCTCTCATCTCTTCCTATTCTCTAATTTCTTGCTATTCTCTCATCTCTTGCTATTCTCTAATGTCTTGCTATTCTCTCATCTCTTGACATTCTCCCATCTCTTGACACCACCCTCCCATCACTTCACACCACTCTCCAATCTCTCGACACCACCCTCCCATCACTTGACACCACCCTCCATCACTTGGTACCACACACCCATCATTTGACACCACCCTCCCATCACTTGAAAACACCCTCACTTGATGCCACCCTCCCATCACTTGACATTCTCTCATCTCTTGACACCACCCTCCCATCACTTGACATTCTCTCATCACTTGACACCACTCTCCCATCTCTTGACATCACCCTCCCATCACTTGACATTCTCTCATCTCATGACACCACTCTCCCATCTCTTGACACCATCCTTCCATCACTAGACATCACTCTCCAATCTCTCGACACCACCCTCCCATCACTTGACACCACCCTCCCATCACTTGACACCACCCTCCATCATTTGGTACCACCCACCAATCATTTGGCACCACCCTCCCATCACTTGACAACACCCTCACTTGATACCACCCTCCCATCACTTGACATTCTCTCATCTCTTGACACGACCCACCCATCCCATCTGTATCTTCGCATCCCATTGCATTGTGGGTACTTGAATACTCAGAACTACAGTCAACACCAAAGTTATAATATGCTTGGTACAGTCGTAGTGGTAAAGCAACGACCACATGCGACACGTTACGCCCTTGCAAGGTAAGGCCTGTAGGAGAATAATCGAAAGACAAATAGATGAAGAAAAACAGAGCAACACAAAAATTGCTGGAATTATCGCGAACACTTTGCCCGATAGTGGAATCTGGAAACAATGAGGTGTAGTCCGTTCTGGCAAGTCCCAGCGATCTAACCTGACGGTGGCACCAAACCTAACCTGGATATAGATTCCTCTCCTGTTACAGACTTGTGTTTCCTGTCCTGTTACAGACTTGTGCTTCCTGTCTGTTACAGACTTGTGTTTCCTGTCCTGTTACAGACTTGTGTTTCCTGTCTGTACTTGTGATTCCTGTCTGTTACAGACTTGTGGTTCCTGTCTGTTACAGACTTGTGATTCCTGTCTGTTACAGACTTGTGATTCCTGTCTGTTACAGTTTTGTGGTTCCTGTCTGTTACAGACTTGTGATTCCTATATGTTACAGTCTTGTGATTCCTGTCTGTTACAGACTTGTGATTCCTGTCTGTTACAATCTTGTGATTCCTGTCTGTTACAGACTTGTAAATCCTGTCTGTTACAGACTTGTGATTCCTGTCTGCTACAGACTTGTGATTCCTGTCTGTTACAGATTTGTGATTCTTGTTTGTTACAGATTTGTATTTCCTGGCTGTTACAGACTTGTGATTCCTGCCTGTTACAGACTTGTGATTCCTGTCTGTTACAGATTGTGATTTTTGTTTTGTTACAGACTTGTGATTCCTGGCTGTTACAGACTTGTGATTCTGTCTGTTACAGACTTGTGATTCCTGGCTGTTACAGACTTGTGATTCCTGGCTGTTACAGACTTGTGATTCCTGTCTGTTACAGATTTGTGATTCTTGTTTTGTTACAGATTTGTAATTCCTGTCTGTTACAGACTTGTGATTCCTGTCTGTTACAGTCTTGTGATTCCTGTCTGTTACAGACTTGTGATTCCTATCTGTTACAGTCTTGTGATTCCTGTCTGTTACAGACTTGTGATTCCTGTCTGTTACAGTCTTGTGATTCCTGTCTGTTACAGACTTGTAATTCCTGTCTGTTACAGACTTATGATTCCTGTCTGCTACAGATTTGTGATTCCTGTCTGCTACAGACTTGTGATTCCTGTCTGCTACAGACTTGTGATTCCTGTCTGCTACAGACTTGTGATTCTTGTTTTGTTACAGATTTGTATTTCCTGTTTGTTACAGACTTGTGATTCCTGCCCTGTTACAAACTTGTGATTCCTGTCTTTTACAGACTTGTGATTCCTGTCTGTTACAGACTTGTGATTCCTGTCTGTTACAAACTTGTGATTCCTGTCTGTTACAGACTTGTGATTCCTGTCTGTTACAAACTTGTGATTCCTGTCTGTTACAGACTTGTGATTCCTGTCTGTTACAGACTTGTGATTCCTATCTGTTACAGTCTTGTGATTCCTGTCTGTTACAGACTTGTGATTCCTATCTGTTACAGTCTTGTGATTCCTGTCTGTTACAGACTTGTGCTTCCTGTCTGTTACAGTCTTGTGATTCCTGTCTGTTACAGACTTGTAATTCCTGTCTGTTACAGTCTTGTGATTCCTGTCTGTTACAGACTTGTGCTTCCTGCCCTGTTACATACTTGTGATTCATTAGTCGATATCAAGATGTCCTGGCAATCTCCACGAGTCAACACAATTAAGGCCCTCGAGAACAGCTCGGTTGCGATTGTTTTAAACTTCCATCTGTCCCCTTAAATGTCTGCTTGAGGTATCATGGCTGGTTATGTTAACCGTGGTTTGGCTAGACCCTGCGGCCTGTTCTCGCCCTATTGTTCTCTTGCGACCGAGCGCTGCTGCGACAGACTATCCCTCCAATCTAAGGCATCCACGGTTGCTTCGCCACATTCTAATGCAAGATGTAAATATCTTGTTGTCTTATTTTGTCAGTGACCTTCACCTCTAAGCGAACTCTCAACTGAACCTCTTACCTCTAAGTGAACTCTAAATGAAACTCTTACCTCTAAGTGAACTCTCAACTGAAACTCTTGCCTCTAAGTGAACTCTAAATGAAACTCTTACCTCTAAGTGAACTCTAAATGAAACTCTTACCTCTAAGTGAACTCTCAACTGAACTCGTACCTCTAAGTGAACTCTAAATGAAACTCTTACCTCTAAGTGAACTCTAAATGAAACTCTTACCTCTAAGTGAACTCTCAACTGAACGTCTTACCTCTAAGTGAACTCTCAACTGAACCTCTTACCTCTAAGTGAACTCTCAACTGAAACTCTTACCTCTAAGTGAACTCTAAATGAAACTCTTACCTCTAAGTGAACTCTCAACTGAACCTCTTACCTCTAAGTGAACTCTCAACTGAACCTCTTACCTCTAAGTGAACTCTCAACTGAACCTCTTACCTCTAAGTGAACTCTCAACTGAACCTCTTACCTCTAAGTGAACTCTAAATGAAACTTTTTCTTACCTCTAAGCGAACTCTCAACTGAAACTCTTACCTCTAAGCGAACTCTCAACTGAAACTCTTACCTCTAAGTGAACTCTCAACTGAACCTCTTACCTCTAAGTGAACTCTCAACTGAAACTCTTACCTCTAAGCGAACTCTCAACTGAAACTCTTACCTCTAAGTGAACTCTCAACTGAAACTCTTACCTCTAAGCGAACTCTCAACTGAAACTCTTACCTCTAAGTGAACTCTCAACTGAACCTCTTACCTCTAAGTGAACTCACAACTGAAACTCTTACCTCTAAGTGAACTCTCAACTGAACCTCTTACCTCTAAGCGAACTCTCAACTGAAACTCTTACCTCTAAGTGAACTCTAAATGAAACTCTTACCTCTAAGTGAACTCTCAACTGAACCTCTTTCTTACCTCTAAGCGAACTCTCAACTGAACCTCTTACCTCTAAGTAAACTCTCAACTGAAACTCTTACTCTAAGTGAACTCTAAATGAAACTCTTACGTCTAAGTGAACTCTCAACTGAACCGCTTTCTTATCTCTAAGCAAACTCTCAACTGAACCTCTTTCTTACCTCTAAGCGAACTCTCAACTGAACCTCTTACCTCTAAGTGAACTCACAACTGAAACTCTTACCTCTAAGCGAACTCTCAACTGAACCTCTTACCTCTAAGCGAACTCTCAACTGAACCTCTTACCTCTAAGCGAACTCTCAACTGAAACTCTTACCTCTAAGTGAACTCTAAATGAAACTCTTACCTCTAAGTCAACTCTCAACTGAACCTCTTTCTTATCTCTAAGTGAACTCTCAACTGAACCTCTTTCTTACCTCTAAGTGAACTCTCAACTGAACCTCTTTCTTACCTCTAAGTGAACTCTCAACTGAACCTCTTTCTTACCTCTAAGTGAACTCTCAACTGAACCTCTTTCTTATCTCTAAGTGAACTCTCAACTGAACCTCTTTCTTACCTCTAAGTGAACTCTCAACTGAACCTCTTATCTCTAAGTGAACTCTCAACTTAACCTCTTTCTTATCTCTAAGTGAACTCTCAACTGAACCTCTTTCTTACCTCTAAGTGAACTCTCAACTGAACCTCTTTGTTACCTCTAAGTGAACTCTCAACTGAACCTCTTTCTTATCTCTAAGTGAACTCTCAACTGAACCTCTTTCTTATCTCTAAGTGAACTCTCAACTGAACCTCTTATCTCTAAGTGAACTCTCAACTTAACCTCTTTCTTATCTCTAAGTGAACTCTCAACTGAACCTCTTACCTCTAAGTGAACTCTCAACTTAACCTCTTTCTTATCTCTAAGTGAACTCTCAACTGAACCTCTTATCTCTAAGTGAACTCTCAACTGAACCTCTTTCTTACCTCTAAGTGAACTCTCAACTGAACCTCTTTCTTATCTCTAAGTAAACTCTCAACTGAACCTCTTTCTTACCTCTAAGTGAACTCTCAACTGAACCTCTTTCTTATCTCTAAGTGAACTCTCAACTGAACCTCTTATCTCTAAGTGAACTCTCAACTGAACCTCTTTCTTATCTCTAAGTGAACTCTCAACTGAACCTCTTTCTTACCTCTAAGTGAACTCTCAACTGAACCTCTTTCTTACCTCTAAGTAAACTCTCAACTGAACCTCTTTCTTATCTCTAAGTGAACTCTCAACTGAACCTCTTATCTCTAAGTGAACTCTCAACTGAACCTCTTTCTTATCTCTAAGTGAACTCTCAACTGAACCTCTTTCTTACCTCTAAGTGAACTCTCAACTGAACCTCTTTCTTACCTCTAAGTGAACTCTCAACTGAACCTCTTTCTTATCTCTAAGTGAACTCTCAACTGAACCTCTTTCTTATCTCTAAGTGAACTCTCAACTGAACCTCTTTCTTATCTCTAAGTGAACTCTCAACTGAACCTCTTTCTTACCTCTAAGTGAACTCTCAACTGAACCTCTTATCTCTAAGTGAACTCTCAACTGAACCTCTTTCTTATCTCTAAGTGAACTCTCAACTGAACCTCTTACCTCTAAATGAACTCTCAACTGAACCTCTTTCTTATCTCTAAGTGAACTCTCAACTGAACCTCTTTCTTACCTCTAAGTGAACTCTCAACTGAACCTCTTTCTTACCT
The DNA here is from genome assembly GCA_032433765.1 of Megaustenia siamemsis. Lineage (NCBI taxonomy): Eukaryota > Metazoa > Mollusca > Gastropoda > Stylommatophora > Ariophantidae > Megaustenia > Megaustenia siamemsis. The sequence continues at coordinate 5,733,133 of JAVIAB010000117.1, read as the reverse complement.
CTAAGTGAACTCTCAACTGAACCTCTTTCTTATCTCTAAGTGAACTCTCAACTGAACCTCTTTCTTATCTCTAAGTGAACTCTCAACTGAACCTCTTTCTTATCTCTAAGTGAACTCTCAACTGAACCTCTTTCTTACCTCTAAGTGAACTCTCAACTGAACCTCTTATCTCTAAGTGAACTCTCAACTGAACCTCTTTCTTATCTCTAAGTGAACTCTCAACTGAACCTCTTACCTCTAAATGAACTCTCAACTGAACCTCTTTCTTATCTCTAAGTGAACTCTCAACTGAACCTCTTTCTTACCTCTAAGTGAACTCTCAACTGAACCTCTTTCTTACCTCTAAGTAAACTCTCAACTGAACCTCTTTCTTATCTCTATGTGAACTCTCAACTTAACCTCATTCTTATCTCTAAGTAAACTCTCAACTGAACCTCTTATCTCTAAGTAAACTCTCAACTGAACCTCTTATCTCTAAGTAAACTCTCAACTGAACCTCTTTCTTACCTCTAAGTGAACTCTCAACTGAACTTCTTTCTTACCTCTAAGTGAACTCTCAACTGAACCTCTTATCTCTAAGTGAACTCTCAATTGAACCTCTTTCTTACCTCTAAGTGAACTCTCAACTGAACCTCTTTCTTATCTCTAAGTAAACTCTCAACTGAACCTCTTTCTTACCTCTAAGTGAACTCTCAACTGAACCTCTTTCTTATCTCTAAGTGAACTCTCAACTGAACCTCTTTCTTATCTCTAAGTAAACTCTCAATTTAACCTCTTTCTTATCTCTAAGTAAACTCTCAACTTAACCTCTTTCTTATCTCTAAGTAAACTCTCAACTTAACCTCTTTCTTATCTCTATGTGAACTCTCAACTTAACCTCATTCTTATCTCTAAGTAAACTCTCAACTGAACCTCTTATCTCTAAGTAAACTCTCAACTGAACCTCTTATCTCTAAGTAAACTCTCAACTGAACCTCTTTCTTACCTCTAAGTGAACTCTCAACTGAACCTCTTTCTTACCTCTAAGTGAACTCTCAACTGAACCTCTTATCTCTAAGTGAACTCTCAACTGAACCTCTTTCTTACCTCTAAGTGAACTCTCAACTGAACCTCTTTCTTATCTCTAAGTAAACTCTCAACTGAACCTCTTTCTTACCTCTAAGTGAACTCTCAACTGAACCTCTTTCTTATCTCTAAGTGAACTCTCAACTGAACCTCTTTCTTATCTCTAAGTAAACTCTCAACTTAACCTCTTTCTTATCTCTAAGTAAACTCTCAACTTAACCTCTTTCTTATCTCTAAGTAAACTCTCAACTTAACCTCTTTCTTATCTCTAAGTAAACTCTCAACTGAACCTCTTTCTTACCTCTAAGTGAACTCTCAACTGAGCCTCTTTCTTATCTCTAAGTAAACTCTCAAGTGAACCTCTTATCACAAAGTGAACTCTCAACTGAACCTCTTATCACTAAGTGAACTCTCAACTGAACCTCTTATCACTAAGTGAACTCTCAACTGAGCCTCTTTCTTACCTCTAAGTGAACTCTCAAATGAACAACTTATCACTAAGTGAACTCTCAAGTGAACATGTCAATTATTCATGGACTTGGACTATTTGCTTTGCTGACGAGTCTGTCTCTTTAGCGCCTCATCCTTTCTTTCTATCTATCAACTTGTCTCTCATTCTAAGGGAATACTGTTATAAGTTGGAAGTCATGAACGACTGGACGTCAGAAGTCAACGCGGGTGATATCGAGCGACCACGAAGGTGGAACCATTTAGTGAAGAGCAACATCAATTAAGTAGGAACAACAACTGACAAGGATATGTTTGATATGTGTATAACCAGCGAGCTACTGACGTCATCAATATGCGTACACTTTGCCATTGGTTAAAGACGATGGTCACCTATGAGTTTGCCCCGACTGCTCATTGGCGTAATGGGAACAGAAGCATGAATGCTTGGTCCATGAGTTGATAGCTTGACGTGTCTGAGTGTGTGTGAATGTATGTATGTGAATGTATGTATGTGTGTGCATGTGTGATTGTGTGTGTGTGTATGTGTGTAAGTGTTTTTACGTGTGTGTGTGCGCGCGCGTGTAATGACGTGAACACGTCACATGATACGTAACATCAAGGTAAGTGAACCAGAATTGGGCGAGACCTTTCTTCACCTGCTCGTGCTAGCACTGAGCATAGACCGGCCCGATGATCTAATAGGAGAAGGCAAACCCCGTATCCACAAATGCCCAGTTGATGTCGGAGATACCTTAAATTTAGATACCTTGCAGTAAGCTACAACATCAGTGACGTCAATGTACAGGTTATCAAATGAAGTGACGTCACAAAACTGTTTCCCGTTCACAGGTTGTGTTCCAGGTTGCCTCCCAGCCCGGGTACGACCTTGACCTGGCATACAGGCTACTGGCCGTCTGCTCCTCCCATAAGGACCTCTTCTCCCCAAAGGCTGCCTGTGAGTGAGTCCGCTATTCTCCTCTTCTCTCCTGCCACGACCAAATCCTTTCTGTGATTGTTGTTTGTAGTCGCGGTGTGATCGTGGATAACTGTGACAGCAGATAACGACATTGTTATACCTTGTTATTGTAAATTAGATAACTTATTGCACTAATGTTGTAGCAATGTTGTAGCAATGTTGTAGTAATGTTGTGGTAATGTTGTAGTAGTGTTGTAGTAATGGTGTAGTAATGTTGTAGTAATGTTGTGGTAATGTTGTAGTAGTGTTGTAGTAATGTTGTAGTAATACTTGTACATCCAGTAAACACTCAGATGTAACACTGAGTACAAAGATTCAAATTTTACCAAAGTTGTGTGCTTAGTACACCTCTATACGGATCAGAAACTTAGACTACCTATGCAGGGCAGGAGAAAAGGTTAAACAGCGTTCATGTGCGTTGTGTTCACAAGATAATGAATATCAAATAGCAGGACAAAGTAACCAACTCTAATGTCTTACAACGAACCAAACTCACATCCATCATGGCAACACTTAGAAGTCTACGACTTCGGTGGCTGGGCCATGTAAGAAGAATGGCAAACAATCGCATTCCCAAACAAATATTGTATGGAGAACTTAAGGACGGAAAGAAACCAAAGGGCAGACCAATGCTGAGATATAAGGATGTTTGCAGTGCTTCCTTGAGGGAATTCTCTATCAGTGAAAGAAACTGGGAAGATCTGGCTGCAGATCGTAGCACATGGAGAACAGAAATAAAAAAAAGTCACATAAACTTTCGAGGCAGGGCACCACGAATACATCTAGTTGGTTCTGTGGTCGGATCTGTCTGACCTATATTGGCAGATTCAGCCACGAGAGAAGACACTAATAGTTGAGTGTGCTTACTTAGTGGTGTATCACATTTATACAAACTAGGCTAGTCAGTACATCACATTTATACAAAATAGATTAGTCAGTACATCACATTTATACAAACTAGACTAGTCAGTACATCACATTTATACAAACTAGACTAGTCAGTACATCACATTTACATAAACTAAACTAGTCAGTACATCACATTTATACAATCTAGACTAGTCAATACATGACATTTATACCAACTAAACTAGTCAGTACATCGCATTTACATAAACTAAACTAGTCAGTACATCACATTTAAACAATCTAGACTAGTCAGTACATCACATTTATACAATCTAGACCAGTCAGTACATCACATTTATAAAAACTAGACCAGTCAGTACATCACATTTATACAAACTAGACCAGTCAGTACATCACATTTATACAAACTAGACCAGTCAGTACATCACATTTATACAAACTAGACCAGTCAGTACATCACATTTATACAAACTAGACCAGTCAGTACATCACATTTATACAATCTAGACTAGTCAGTACATCACATTTATACAATCTAGACTAGTCAGTACATCACATTTATACAAACTAGACCAGTCAGTACATCACATTTATACAAACTAGACCAGTCAGTACATCACATTTATACAAACTAGACCAGTCAGTACATCACATTTATACAATCTAGACCAGTCAGTACATCACATTTATACAATCTAGACTAGTCAGTACATCACATTTATACAAACTAGACCAGTCAGTACATCACATTTATAGAAACTAGACCAGTCAGTACATCACATTTATACAAACTAGACCAGTCAGTACATCACATTTATACAAACTAGACCAGTCAGTACATCACATTTATACAAACTAGACCAGTCAGTACATCACATTTATACAATCTAGACTAGTCAGTACATCACATTTATACAATCTAGACTAGTCAGTACATCACATTTATACAAACTAGACCAGTCAGTACATCACATTTATAGAAACTAGACCAGTCAGTACATCACATTTATACAAACTAGACCAGTCAGTACATCACATTTATACAAACTAGACCAGTCAGTACATCACATTTATACAAACTAGACCAGTCAGTACATCACATTTATACAAACTAGACAGTCAGTACATCACATTTATACAAACTAGACCAGTCAGTACATCACATTTATACAAACTAGACCAGTCAGTACATCACATTTATACAAACTAGACCAGTCAGTACATCAAATGATGATAACGATGATGGTACATCAGACACACAGTAACTAATTTTCCTGACAGATTGACTGGACCAGCAGACAAATTGTAACAAACGCCTTAATTTCCGTTGTAAATTACCCTCCGTCCATTTCTGCGACCAAATGTTTGGGGCGGCACCGACTCCTGCTCCCATTTACCTGGATATTTCACCTGTCCAAGGTAAACGTTAACTTGTACCTGCTTGGGAAGTTCCCCTCGTCGGGAGGGGGTGGGGGAGGTGACACCTATTGTTCGTGGTGACTAAGAGGCCTCCAATACTTCTCCGAAAACTGGGATTCCCCGTCACGTGACATCAGCCGGTTAGGCATTTCCTGAGTGCCCCCCTCTTCCCCTTCCCACGAAGGTAAGCCCAAGCTAACGCTTGTTTGTACAAGTCTCCGCCGCTATCTTCCATCCACCACCGCCACCCCACGAGACCCAGCCACCATACTGTATCCAGGTGGACATCTTTTCTCTGACCCGGTTTCCTGTAACGAAACGAGTTCGCCCTGAACCTGTCAGTGAGACGAGCTGGAGGCGAGGGGAGACCACAAAGGTACGAATCTATCCCGCAGCGGTCGGCGCCTGAAAGTAGGTCAGGATTTTACCGGAACGTAAGTGACCCGAGATATCCGACAAAGTAGGACCTATTGGATGGATCTGTTAGTAGCTAACAAGAAAACAATGATAAAAATGAAAATGTAAAAGAAAGGAAAAAGTAGTATGGGAAGAGCTCGACGTCGGTGAGAAACAAAATAAAAGTAGTATGGGAAGAGCTCGACGTCGGTGAGAAACAAAATAAAAGTAGTATGGGAAGAGCTCGACGTCGGTGAGAAACAAAACAAAAGTAGTATGGGAAGAGCTTAACGTCGGTGAGAAACAAAATAAAAGTAGTATGGGAAGAGCTTAACGTCGGTGAGAAACAAAATAAAAGGAGTATGGGAAGAGCTTAACGTCGGTGAGAAACAAAATAAAAGTAGTATGGGAAGAGCTTAATGTCGGTGAGAAACAAAACAAAAGTAGTATGGGAAGAGCTTGACGTCTGTGAGAAACAAAATAAAAGTAGTATGGGAAGAGCTTAACGTCGTGAGAAACAAAATAAAAGTAGTATGGGAAGAGCTTAACGTCGGTGAGAAAACAAAATAAAAGTAGTATGGGAAGAGCTTGACGTCGGTGAGAAACAAAACAAAAGTGGTATGGGAAGAGCTTGACGTCGGTGAGAAACAAAACAAAAAGTGGTATGGGAAGAGCTTAACGTCGGTGAGAAACAAAACAAAAGTGGTATGGGAAGAGCTTGACGTCGGTGAGAAACAAAACAAAAGTAGAACGACGTTTCAGCCAAAAAGCCCACAAATGGAACAACAAACAAAAAAACACTTGTTCACGGTGAGCGGATCTATGAAGTCTATGAAATAAAAAAAAAAGCGTGACGACTTTTAGTCCAGTTTCCGAAATGTTTCGGCGATTTTCTAATGGAGGATAGAGGCAGCATGACCAGTGCAGTCGGTACAAGATATTTTGGTCGGTACCTTCATTTCAACACCGGCAGAGAAACTGGTGTACCGTACCGAGATGGGAAACGGTGGTAATGGCTGAGATGTTTGGCTAGGGTCAGCCACGTCAAGAGACAATGTTACAAGGTGAAGTTAATTAGACCAGACGTCAATGAAACCAGGCGTCACGTCAATGAAACCAGGCGTCACGTCAATGAAACCAGGCGTCACGTCAATGAAACCAGGCAGCGTCAGGTCAATGAAACCAGGCGTCACGTCAATGAAACCAGGCAGCGTCAGGTCAATGAAACCAGACGTCAATGAAACCAGGCGTCAATGAAAACCAGGCAGCGTCAGGTCAATGAAACCAGACAGCGTCAGGTCAATGAAACCAGACAGCGTCAGGTCAGTGAAACCAGACAGCGTCAGGTCAATGAAACCAGACAGCGTCAGGTCAATGAAACCAGACACGTTAATGAAACCAGACAGCGTCAGGTCAATGAAACCAGACAGCGTCAGGTCAATGAAACCAGACAAGTTAATGAAACCAGACAGCGTCATGTCAATGAAACCAGACAGCGTCAGGTCAGTGAAACCAGACAGCGTAAGGTCAATGAAACCAGACAGCGTCAGATCAATGAAACCAGACAGCGTCAGGTCAATGAAACCAGACACGTCAATGAAACCAGACACGCCAATGAAATCAGACACGTCAATGAAACCATACATGTCAATGAAACCAGACACGTCAATGAAACCAGACAGTATCAGGTCAATGAAATCAGACACGTCAATGAAACCATATATGTCAATGAAATCAGACACGTCAATTAAATCAGACACGTCAATTAAATCAGACACGTCAATTAAATCAGACAGTATCAGGTCAATGAAATCAGACACGTCAATGAAACAATACATGTCAATGAAACCAGACACGTCAATGAAACCATACATGCCAATGAAACCAGACACGTCAATGAAACCATACATGCCAATGAAACCAGACACGTCAATGAAACCAGACAGTATTAGGTCAATGAAATCAGACACGTCAATGAAACCATACATGTCAATGAAATCAGACACGTCAATTAAATCAGACAGTATCAGGTCAATGAAATCAGACACGTCAATGAATCAATATATGTCAATGAAACCAGACACGTCAATGAAACCAAACACGTCAATGAAACTAAACACGTCACTGAAACAGACACGTCAATGAAACCAAACACCTCAATGAAACCAGACACGTCAATGAAACCAGACACACCAATAAAACCAGACATGTCAATGAAACCAGACATGTCAATGAAACCAGACATGTCAATGAAATCAGACACGTCAATGAAACCAGACACGTCAGTGCAATCAGACACGTCAATGAAACCAGACACGTTAATGAAACCTAACAGCGTCACGTCAACGAAACCAGACACGTTAATGAAACCATACATGTAAATGAAACCATACACGTCAATGAAACCAGACAGCGTCACGTCAATGAAACCATACACGTCAATGAAACCAGACAGCGTTACGTCAATGAAACCAGACAGCGTCAGGTCAATGAACCTGACAGCGTCAGGTCAATGAAACCAGACAGCGTCACGTCAATGAAACCAGACAGCGTCAGGTCAATGAAACCAGACAGCGTTACGTCAATGAAACCAGACAGCGTCACGTCAATGAAACCAGACAGCGTCAGGTCAATGAAACCAGACAGCGTCAGGTCAATGAAACCAGACAGCGTCAGGTCAATGAAACCAGACAGCGTCAGGTCAATGAAACCAGACAGCGTCAGGTCAATGAAACCAGACAGCGTCAGGTCAATGAAACCAGACAGCGTTACGTCAATGAAACCAGACAGCGTCAGGTCAATGAAACCAGACAGCGTCAGGTCAATGAAACCAGACAGCGTTACGTCAATGAAACCAGACAGCGTTACGTCAATGAAACTAGACAGCGTCAGGTCAATGAAACCAGACAGCGTCAGGTCAATGAAACCAGACAGCGTCAGGTCAATGAAACCAGACAGCGTCAGGTCAATGAAACCAGACAGCGTCAGGTCAATGAAACCAGACAGCGTCAGGTCAATGAAACCAGACAGCGTCAGGTCAATGAAACCAGACAGCGTCAGGTTAATGAAACCATTCAGCGTTACGTCAATGAAACCAGACAGCGTCAGGTCAATGAAACCAGACAGCGTTACGTCAATGAAACTAGACAGCGTCAGGTCAATAAAACCAGACAGCGTCAGGTCAATGAAACCAGACAGCGTCAGGTCAATGAAGAAGCCAGACAGCGCCACGTCAATGAAACCACACAGCTTCAGGTCAATGAAACCAGACAGCGTCAGGTCAATGAAACCAGACAGCGTCAGGTCAATGAAGAAGCCAGACAGCGTCACGTCAATGAAACCAGACAGCTTCAGGTCAATGAAACCAGACAGCTCAGGTCAATGAAACTAGACAGCGTCAGGTCAATGAATCCAGACAGCGTCAGGTCAATGATGAAGCCAGACAGCGTTACGTCAATGATGAAGCCAGACAGCGTCAGGTCAATGATGAAACCAGACAGCGTTACGTCAATGATGAAGCCAGACAGCGTCAGGTCAATGATGAAGCCAGACAGCGTCAGGTCAATGAAACAAGACAGCGTCAGGTCAATGAAGAAGCCAGACAGCGTCAGGTCAATGAAACCAGACAGCGTCAGGTCAATGAAACCAGACAGCGTCAGGTCAATGAAACCAGACAGCGTCAGGTCAATGAAACCAGACAGCGTCAGGTCAATGAACCAGACAGCGTCAGGTCAATGAAACCAGACAGCGTCAGGTCAATGAAACAGACAGCGTCAGGTCAATGAAACCAGACAGCGTTACGTCAATGAAACCAGACAGCGTCAGGTCAATGAAACCAGACAGCGTCAGGTCAATGAAACCAGACAGCGTCAGGTCAATGAAACCAGACAGCGTCAGGTCAATGAAACCAGACAGCGTCAGGTCAATGAAACCAGACAGCGTTACGTCAATGAACCAGACAGCGTCAGGTCAATGAAACCAGACAGCGTCAGGTCAATGAAACCAGACAGCGTCAGGTCAATGAAACCAGACAGCGTCAGGTCAATGAAACCAGACAGCGTCAGGTCAATGAAACCAGACAGCGTCAGGTCAATGAAACCAGACAGCGTCAGGTCAATGAAACCAGACAGCGTCAGGTCAATGAAACCAGACAGCGTTACGTCAATGAAACCAGACAGCGTCAGGTCAATGAAACCAGACAGCGTTACGTCAATGAAACCAGACAGCGTTACGTCAATGAAACTAGACAGCGTCAGGTCAATGAAACCAGACAGCGTCAGGTCAATGAAACCAGACAGCGTCAGGTCAATGAAACCAGACAGCGTCAGGTCAATGAAACCAGACAGCGTCAGGTCAATGAAACCAGACAGCGTCAGGTCAATGAAACCAGACAGCGTCAGGTCAATGAAACCAGACAGCGTCAGGTCAATGAAACCAGACAGCGTTACGTCAATGAAACCAGACAGCGTCAGGTCAATGAAACCAGACAGCGTTACGTCAATGAAACTAGACAGCGTCAGGTCAATGAAACCACACAGCTTCAGGTCAATGAAACCAGACAGCGTCAGGTCAATGAAACCAGACAGCGTCAGGTCAATGAAGAAGCCAGACAGCGTCACGTCAATGAAACCAGACAGCTTCAGGTCAATGAAACCAGACAGCTTCAGGTCAATGAAACTAGACAGCGTCAGGTCAATGAATCCAGACAGCGTCAGGTCAATGATGAAGCCAGACAGCGTCAGGTCAATGAAACCAGACAGCGTCAGGTCAATGAAGAAGCCAGACAGCGTCAGGTCAATGAAACCAGACAGCGTCAGGTCAATGAAACCAGACAGCGTCAGGTCAATGAAGAAGCCAGACAGCGTCAGGTCAATGAAGAAGCCAGACAGCGTCAGGTCAATGAAACCAGACAGCTTCAGGTCAATGAAACCAGACAGCTTCAGGTCAATGAAACTAGACAGCGTCAGGTCAATGAATCCAGACAGCGTCAGGTCAATGATGAAGCCAGACAGCGTCAGGTCAATGAAACCAGACAGCGTCAGGTCAATGAAACCAGACAGCGTCAGGTCAATGAAGAAGCCAGACAGCGTCAGGTCAATGAAGAAGCCAGACAGCGTCAGATCAATGAAACCAGACATCGTCACGTCAATGAAACCAGACAGCGTCAGGTCAATGAAACCAGACAGCGTCACGTCAATGAAACCAGACAGCGTCACGTCAATGAAGCCAGACATAGCCGTGTCAATGAAGCCAGACATAGCCGTGTCAATGAAACCAGACATAGCCGTGTCAATAAAACCAGATAGCGTCACGTCAATTAAGACAGGGCCGCGTCAATAAAACCAGACATAACCACGTCAATGAAACCACACATGGCCGTGTCAATGAAGCCAGACACGTCAATCCTTTCTGCTTCTGTATATAGCTCTCAATGTTTCCAACTGTCGCATCAGCTGTACATCACGCGGCCACACAACTAATCATTGTCTCTTCATCAAGTCGGAGTTGTTGTTGCCCCTTTAGAACCTCATCTTTTCCTCGTTCTAGCACCATGGTATTCCCAATAATCGTCAGCACAATCACATTTCAGTGGCTTTCAATAATTCTCTTGACGTTTCATCGAATGTCCATGATTCACTTCCGTACGTCAAGATGGTTCTGTATAACATTTTTTCTTACCTATTAAAAACTAAGAATAGAAAAATGTTACATCTTCTCAATGTTCCTGTATGGGGCAGAAACATGGACATTAGACAAGAAAAACAATATAAAATTGAAACCTCTGAAATGTGGATTTATAGAAGAATAGGTAGAATTGGATGGAAGGAAAATATAACAAACGATAAAGTCTTAAAACAACTAAAAATGAAAAGAGAACTACTAAACACAATTAGAACAAGACAAATGAGATTTTTGGGCCATGTTAAAAGACACAACAGCCTACTAAAAGTAATATTTGAAGGGAAAATACAAGGTAAAAGAGGCAGAGGCAGATCAAGACTAACACGGACGAGTAACATAAAAAATGAACAAGTCAGCCTATGACAATCTGCACCATCAAAGCAAGAGACTCAGTGCAATGGCGCTCCATGGTAGCCACCCTTGGGAGACTACACTCAATGATGATGATGATGTTTTTTGCAAGTAAAGGCGACCTGGCGTGATACTGTCCGCATAACCCAACAATGTGCCGTTCGCCATAGAAAAATATAGTCACTAACAACATATATTCCCCATACGGCTAGAAAAATATAGTCACTAACAACATATTCCCCATACGGCTAGCAAGGCAGGAAAGGGACCCTTCACTTAATTGTATGTGGCGGGCGTACTTGGCACCAACACGCACCGGTGACATCATCCTCCCACGACTGATGCTTTTTAGCATCCTGGAGAGGGCTATGTATGTTCTTCTATAATACTATCATCATCATGTGACGTATTTCGTGCTGTGAGACGACCCCATCCTTCTACAGCATATGGGGCTTCACCCACCGGCTGCTATCATCGAATGTTGTCTCCATTTCCTATCATCGAATGTTGTCTCCATTTCCTATCATCGAATGTTGTCTCCATTCCTATCATCGAATGTTGTCTCCATTTCCTTTCATCGAATGTTGTCTCAATTTCCTACCATCGAATGTTGTCTCCATTTCCTATCATCGAATGTTGTCTCCATTTCCTATCATCGAATGTTGTCTCCATTTCTATCATCGAATGTTGTCTCCATTTCCTATCATCGAATGTTGTCTCCATTTCCTTTCATCGAATGTTGTCTCCATTTCCTATCATCGAATGTTGTCTCCATTTCCTATCATCGAATGTTGTCTCCATTTCCTTTCATCGAATGTTGTCTCCATTTCCTATCATCGAATGTTGTCTCCATTTCCTATCATCGAATGTTGTCTCCATTTCCTATCATCGAATGTTCTCTTCTCATTACATGGCCAAAAATGATGATTGTTTCTTCCTAATATTGGAAATTAGCTCTATTTTTGCTTTGACCTCTCTCAGAACATCTTCATTACTCTTCTTAGTTGTCCATGGTACTCTCAACATTCTTCTGTAAAACCACATTTCTACAGACTCAGTGATTTTCTTGTCTGTTGTCCTATTGTCCATGATTCGCATCCATATGTTAAGACTGGCTCTACATAACATTTAAGAACTCTTTTTCTTGTTTCTATTGTCAAAAATTGATTGCATAGTATCTTTCGCATTTTTTGGAAAGCTGCTTATGCCTGAGCCATTCTGCATCTCACCTCTTTTGTACATCTTCCGTCTGAGGTTAACAAAGTTCCCAAATATTTAAATTCATTTACCAGTTTTAATATTGTTCCACTTGTCTTTATTTTGCACTGAGGTGATGTCTTTTTCTTTGTTGTTACCATTACCTCTGTCTTTTTGCTATTAAGGCTGAGTCCTTTATTTTGCTTTCTTTCACTACATTTCTTGTCCAACATTTCTTGTAACTCATTTCACTCTTAGCGATTAAGACTGTATATCTCTAGTTATATATATCTCTAAAAACGTTCCCTATCAGAATCTCTCTCTCTCTCTCTCTCTCTCTCTCTCTCTCTCTCTCTCTCTCTCTCTCTCTCTCTCTAGTTATACATATCTCTAAAAACCTTCCCTATCTAATGCTCTTTCTCTCTAGTTATACATATCTCTAAAAACCTTCCCTATCGACTGCTCTCTCTCTCTCTCTCTATCTAGTTATACATATCTCTAAAAACGTTCCTTATCCACTGCTCTATCTCTCTCTCTCTCTCTATAGGTATACATATCTCTAAATACATTCAATATCTAATTGTCTCTCTCTCTCTCTCTAGTTAAAAAAAAAAAGTAAAGTACCCCCGTCACGCCAAGTGGCGTATAGGGAAATATGGTGTTAGTGACCCTATATTTTACAGACCTTCAGCACATGATTTTTGGGGTAATGTGGTCGGTATTACGCCCGTGCTGCTTTTACTTTCCAGAAAAAATCCGGTACCCATTTAAGGCTGGGTGAACCCGGAGCCGTCGGTTGGGATCGAACCCTACCCCTTGTCCGTAGTAGTCCAGTTCACTAACCACTGAGCTATCGCGGCTCCTACTAATTTTTAGGGAATTAGTAAAACCCAGGTGTCCTCGCCAGGATACGAACCCCGGCTGTTGCCGTGGTAAGCCAACCGCCTATCGATTGCGCTAACCGGACATCTCTCTAGTTAGGCACATATATAAATACGTTTTTAGCTAGTCCTCTCTCTCTCTCTCCCGTCATACAGACAGACAGACAGACAGACAGACAGACAGACAGACAGACAGACAGACAGACAGACAGACAGACAGACAGACAGGAACGTTCTTGACTGATCATTGGACAACTTGACTGACGGGTTGGATTGTTGGACAACTTGACTGACGGGTTGGATTGTTGGACAACTTGACTGACGGCTTGGATGTTGGACAACTGACTGACGGGTTGAATTGAATTCACTAAGAGACGAAGGCGAAAGCAACCATGTAGACAGGAGAGCCCAGAGCTGCGATGTTTCCAACAAAAACTGGACATCTTGTGTTGACTAAACACCTGATGAGAACAACTCCGAAACACCCAGAGGTACTCTCAAAATTTTGAAACTGTAGAGCAGATTCTTGTTGTTGTTAAGATCATAATGCATGTACACTGGACAAACCCATAGGTGCTCTGATATCCTTATTGGGAGTCTCGAGGGAATCCGATGAGAATCCTGACCCAAATGCACGAACTCCGTAGTCTGGGATCCACAGCGTTGGTAATGTTTTCTTGTCAATTTTACCCGGGCAGCGGCCATATTTATAGCCTACTCTTCTCGGTTTTAACTGCCAAAGGGTTTTTAACGTGCGCGAGTGCACACAGGATCTCCTGTTTCTTGCCGTTATCTGAGAGGGCTACACATCGGATCTCACTACATAAGAGATCAGGGGAGGTAACGTCATAAAGAAACCACGGATTATTTTTTCCTATTTTTGAAACAAAATTCTCCACCACTTCTGCTGAGGTTTTGAACCCGGCTTCTTCTGTCCTGAGGCCGACGAGGTACCTCTAGACCCAGCCTCCAAGACTGACCTGAACGCCGTGGCCTGTGGAATGAAAGACAAGACCTACACCCTCTATAGCCATCGGGGGACTTGGTGGTCTAAAGGTAAGATGTCTGCCTCTGTACAAGATGGTCCCCGCTTCGATTCCCACAACACCTTTGGAATTTTTCAAGAATTGAGTCTGTAATTTCTCGTGGCTTTAACCTTCCCTAGCTCTCTCTGGGTAGTGAGATCTGATGTCTAGCCGTCTCTAAGTAGTGAGATCCGATGTCTAGCCGTCTCTGAGTAGTGAGATCCGATGTCTAGCCGTCTCTGAGTAGTGAGATCCGATGTCTAGCACTCTCTGGGAAGTGAGATCGATATCTAGCCCTCTCTGGGAAGTGAGATCCGATGTCTAGCCTCTCTGGGTAGTGAGATCCGATGTCTAGCCCTCTCTGGGTAGTGAGATCCAATGTCTAGCCCATTTGGGTAGTGAGATCCGATGTCTAGCCCCATCTGGGTAGTGAGATCTGATGTCTAGCCCCATCTGGGTAGTGAGATCCGATGTCTAGCCCCTCTGGGTAGTGAGATCCAATGTCTAGCCCCATCTGGGTAGTGAGATCCGATGTCTAGCCCCATCGGGTAGTGAGATCCGATGTCTAATCCCATCTGGATAGTGAGATCTGATGTCTAGCCCCATCTGGGTAGTGAGATCCGATGTCTAGCCCCATCTGGGTAGTGAGATCTGATGTCTAGCCCCATCTGGGTAGTGAGATCTGATGTCTAGCCCCATCTGGGTAGTGAGATCTGATGTCTAGCCCCATCTGGGTAGTGAGATCCGATGTCTAATCCCATCTGGGTAGTGAGATCTGATGTCTAGCCCCATCTGGGTAGTGAGATCTGATGTCTAGCCCCATCTGGGTAGTGAGATCTGATGTCTAATCCCACATCTGGGTAGTGAGATCTGATGTCTAGCCCCATCTGGGTAGTGAGATCTGATGTCTAGCCCCATCTGGGTAGTGAGATCTGATGTCTAGCCCCATCTGGGTAGTGAGATCTGATGTCTAGCCCCATCTGGGTAGTGAGATCTGATGTCTAGCCCCATCTGGGTAGTGAGATCTGATGTCTAGCCCATCTGGGTAGTGAGATCTGATGTCTAGCCCCATCTGGGTAGTGAGATCCGATGTCTAGCCCCATCTGGGTAGTGAGATCTGATGTCTAGCCCCATCTGGGTAGTGAGATCTGATGTCTAATCCCATCTGGGTAGTGAGATCTGATGTCTAATCCCATCTGGGTAGTGAGATCCGATGTCTAGCCCCATCTGGGTAGTGAGATCTGATGTCTAGCCCCATCTGGGTAGTGAGATCTGATGTCTAGCCCCATCTGGGTAGTGAGATCTGATGTCTAGCCCCATCTGGGTAGTGAGATCCGATGTCTAGCCCCATCTGGGTAGTGAGATCTGATGTCTAGCCCCATCTGGGTAGTGAGATCTGATGTCTAGCCCCATCTGGGTAGTGAGATCCGATGTCTAGCCCCATCTGGGTAGTGAGATCTGATGTCTAATCCCATCTGGCTAGTGAGATCTGATGTCTAATCCCATCTGGCTAGTGAGATCTGATGTCTAATCCCATCTGGATAGTGAGATCTGATGTCTAGCCCCATCTGGGTAGTGAGATCCGATGTCTAGCCCATCTGGGTAGTGAGATCTGATGTCTAATCCATCTGGGTAGTGAGATCTGATGTCTAATCCCATCTGGGTAGTGAGATCCGATGTCTAGCCCCATCTGGGTAGTGAGATCTGATGTCTAGCCCCATCTGGGTAGTGAGATCTGATGTCTAGCCCCATCTGGGTAGTGAGATCTGATGTCTAGCCCCATCTGGGTAGTGAGATCCGATGTCTAGCCCCATCTGGGTAGTGAGATCTGATGTCTAATCCCATCTGGGTAGTGAGATCTGATGTCTAGCCCTCTCTGGGTAGTGAGATCTGATGTCTAATCCCATCTGGGTAGTGAGATCTGGATGTCTAATCCCATCTGGCTAGTGAGATCTGATGTCTAATCCCATCTGGCTAGTGAGATCTGATGTCTAGCCCCATCTGGCTAGTGAGATCTGATGTCTAGCCCCCCTCTGGCTAGTGAGATCTGATGTCTAGCCCCATCTGGCTAGTGAGATCTGATGTCTAGCCCCATCTGGCTAGTGAGATCTGATGTCTAGCCCCATCTGGCTAGTGAGATCTGATGTCTATCCCATCTGGGTAGTGAGATCTGATGTCTAATCCCATCGGGTAGTGAGATCTGATGTCTAATCCCATCTGGGTAGTGAGATCTGATGTCTAATCCCATCTGGCTAGTGAGATCTGATGTCTAGCCCCATCTGGCTAGTGAGATCTGATGTCTAATCCCATCTGTGATTGAGATCTGATGTCTAATCCCATCTGGGTAGTGAGATCTGATGTCTAATCCCATCTGGGTAGTGAGATCTGATGTCTAGCCCATCTGGGTAGTGAGATCTGATGTCTAATCCCATCTGGGTAGTGAGATCCGATGTCTAGCCCCATCTGGTAGTGAGATCCGATGTCTAGCCCATCTGGGTAGTGAGATCCGATGTCTAGCCCCATCTGGTAGTGAGATCCGATGTCTAGCCCCATCGGGTAGTGAGATCCGATGTCTAGCCCCATCTGGGTAGTGAGATCCGATGTCTAATCCCTGGGGTAGTGAGATCCGATGTCTAATCCCATCTGGGTAGTGAGATCCGATGTCTAGCCCCATCTGGTAGTGAGATCCGATGTCTAATCCCATCTGGGTAGTGAGATCCGATGTCTAATCCCATCTGGGTAGTGAGATCCGATGTCTAATCCCATCTGGGTAGTGAGATCCGATGTCTAATCCCATCTGGGTAGTGAGATCTGATGTCTAATCCCATCTGGGTAGTGAGATCTGATGTCTAGCCCCATCTGGTAGTGAGATCCGATGTCTAGCCCCATCTGGGTAGTGAGATCCGATGTCTAATCCCATCTGGGTAGTGAGATCCGATGTCTAATCCCATCTGGGTAGTGAGATCTGATGTCTAATCCCATCTGGTAGTGAGATCTGATGTCTAATCCCATCTGGGTAGTGAGATCCGATGTCTAATCCCATCTGGATAGTGAGATCTGATGTCTAGCCCTGTATGAAAAAAGGCGAAAAACATGAGGTCCCGTTTGTATTCGCGCACGATAAAGAACCTTTGACAATTTAACGTCGAAAGGGAAGGCTAAAATATACGAAGCCGAAGTCGGTTGTGTCGGGTAAATGTTGTTGTGTGTCGCCTCGCAGGGCGTGTCTTTCCTCCCGGCGCTCGTCCGATGAAATTAATAGTCGTCTTTATCGCCCGGCGTTAAGTGGACGTAGATGTTTTGTGTTGTGGTTTATTTGCGCCTTTTGGCCCAACATATCGAAATTCAGAACTAGAGATTTGAATACCGGGTTTGCCTTTCGTCTTCGATCAACTATCGTTTGGTCAGACCTGATTGGTTGGTTTTTTTTTCTAGAGGTGTATAAAGAGGTGGGAGCCGCTATAGCTCAGTGTTTAGTGAACTGGACTACAAAGGACAAGAGGTATGGTTCG
>JAVIAB010000117.1:5594397-5715209 GCA_032433765.1 Megaustenia siamemsis | reverse complement strand
GATTTTTTTAGTATGAGCCTACATTGTTGTGTTCTGTGGGTAAAATAGTTTCGATTTGACCAACTTTTTTTTTTGGGACTTTGGCTGTAACTATCTGTTCGATGTGTCTAACTAGTATGACTATGTGAGTACCTTTTTATGGTGTTGAGGTCGCTTGAATATAACTTTCGACTCGTTTGTCTAACTATTATGACTATGTGAGTAGCTTTTTCTGGATTTTTAGGTCGACTTTTTTAGTATGAGCCTAAATTTTTGTGTTCTGGAGGTAAAATGTTAGTGATATGGCACTCTGTTTGGGACTTTGGCTGTAACTATCTGTTCGTGTCTAACTAGTATGACTAGTGATACCTTTTAGGTGTTGAGGTCGATTTTTTGCGTATGAGCCTATATTTTTTGTTTCTGTGGGTAAAATGTTAGTGATTTGGCCTAACTATTTGGGACTTTGGATGTAACTATCTGTTCGATGTGTCTAACTAGTATTATATGGGAGTAGATTTTTATGGTTTTGGGATCGACATTTTGAGTATGAGCCTAAATTTTTTGTGTTCTGGGGGTAAAATGTTTGCGATTTGCCTATACACAGGGGCTGCGTTACTTTCACGCAAGCTCAAATAACGCGACAGGGTTATACAAACCCTTGTTAGTTAACAACAAAATGACTTTGAAACGTATATCGATAGATTAAATGAAAGTGATATATTAGGTTATACAGACAAAAATAGGGAGACAACCAATACACTTGGAAGCCTTAGTCAGTACGAGTGTTTATGTTTATAAACTTCAGATTATCCTATAGGGTGTCTGCTAGATATCCCACACTACATTGCATCAAATCAAGGTAATAATATCCTTCAAACCGATTCCCATTCTAAAGTTTACAATGATAATCTCTGCTTCTTCCGTTGTCTAGCTGTCCATCGAGGTGCCTCCTAGGTTTCTGCCCTTGCCTCTTTGGTTTCTGCCTTTGTGTCTTTGGTTTCTGCCCTTGCCTCCTAGGTTTCTGACATTGCTCCTAGGTTTCTGACCTTGCCTCCTAGGTTTCTGCCCTTGCCTCTTTGGTTTCTGCCTTTGCCTCCTAGGTTTCTGACCTTGCCTCCTAGTTTCTCTGACCTTCCCTCCTTTTTCTAACACAGCTTCCTAGATTTCTGATCTTCCCTCCTTGTTTTCAGCCTTTGCTTCCTAGTTTTCTGTCCTTACTCCTAGGTTTCTGCCCTTGCCTCCTAGGTTTTCTGTCTTTGCCTCTTAGTTTCTACCCTTGCCTCTTAGGTTTCTGCCCTTACCTCCTAGTTTCTGTCCTTGCCTCCTAGGTTTCTGTCCTTGCCTCCTAGGTTCTGCCCTTGCCTCCTAGGTTTCTGCCCTTGTCTCCCTAACTTTATTTACCAGATTATATTTAAACTAGTCGGATGTGAGACTTCGTGTTATAAGCGCGCTTGATTCACGGCCGTTTATTTTCATAGTACTGTTCAGTCTAGCGGTCTGTGTGTAGTGGAATATTTTACGGTGTAAGTTGAATTTTTTTTCTTCTGTTTTTCTCTTAGCTCTAACGATGTGATAGGTTATCATTAAAGGAATTTGAGTTGTATTAATGGTGATGTGTATAAAGTACGTCTGTTAAGCCTTGTCGAGTGTATTATTCCTTCGTTTTTCATATGTTTATCTTTTGGTTCTTTAAAAGTAAATATTTCAAGTCTTTTTGTAATTGATATTCAATGTTATTAATGTGTTACACTGTGGTAAGGTAAAAATACGAATGAAGGCGACGCTAGGCGAGGTAAAGAGAGAGAGAGAGAGAGGAAGAAAGGTGATGGTAGGAGAGAAGTCTAGTCGGGTTAGAAGAGCGCGAGAGAGAGAGAGAGAGAGAGGAGCGAGAGAGAGAAGCCTATGAGAAAGAAGGTGAGATGCTATGTATTAATTGGAGAATAATCAAGTGTTACAATAGATGGACGCTAAAATATGAGGGCGGGCGGGGAGCTAAAGGAGAGGAGGAGGGTGGACTGATAGGTTAGAAGTCTAAGAGAGGATAGGGGAGAAAGAGAGAGAGAGAGAGAGAGAGAAGGAAGGCGCGATGATAGGGATAAATGGAGAGAATGAGTAAGTGTTTCATGGAGGGAAATCTAGGCAGGAATAGTAGAGAGAGAGAGAGAGAGAGGAGAGAGAGAGAGAGAGAGAGAGAGAGATAGCGAACCACTAACACCGAGGAACATATTTACACTACCCTTAGACTAACCAGTAATCTCTAACTGTTTCACCCTTATGCTTCATTTATGGTACAACGTTAAGCTGACACCCCAACTACATAGCTATAAATAATTGTTATACTTGTGCTATATATTTACTCAATGTACTGACTATGTTTTGTAATGATATATAATATCAATGTATGTTATACACCTATTCAGCTAATAAAGAATAAAATATATATATTGTCTTCTGTTTTATATTGCTCGTTTTTTCCTAGATGTTGTATAATCTACTAACCTATCACTATCGATTAAGTACATCAGAACTCCAAAGTCAGGCACACCAAACATAACAGTTCACTTCCAGGGTCACCGACACGAAAGATCATGGTTACTCCCCCTGCGCCTACAGCACATTAGGCGAGCCGCGCGCCTACTATATATCTTTGTTAATTTACGGGAAAATGCGGGTCAAATGGACCCTTGTATACTACTGCCAGGATGTGCAACACAACGACAATGCTGACCTCTAAGTGCAGCGACCCGGTCGCTCACTACAAGAAAGGGCCGGCATTAAGACACACTTACCGCCATCCAGGTTGTGAAACAAATTGTTGCAGAATTGTGCATGTTCCCTTTGTACTTTACAGCGCTACTATTTCAGTTTTTTATTTATTTATTTATTTTTTTTTTCATTCGCCAGCTTTTACTCTGGCGAAGTCCCTAGAGACTAGAACTGAATTTTGCGTGTTAATCTGTTTTTCCCTGCAGCCGTGTGCACAGGGTCCCCTCGCCTCACAGGCAGATAACTCCGTTTTCGGAGGTACTCATATTTTTTCCGTCGATGAGTACTGACGTTTCAAGCCGGGCCCGCGCTGCTGAGAACAGGGGTGGTTGCCGCAGAGAGAATCGTAATAAAAATACCAACCGTGCAGCTGGAATTTGAACCAACAACCTCTCTGTCTCGAGGTCGGCGTCTTGCCTCGAGACCAACCAGTCCCACACTTCATTGTTTGTCTAGCGTCAGCCTACTTTGGGTTGTTATTATTGTAGATTATTGTCCGGTCTTTATGTCTTCATTTCCTTGTCAGTCCTGATTTGCTCCTGTTTCTGAAGGTCGCGTGTAGGCCGAAACGTCAATACTTTGTATTGTCCCTTTCAGTAAACTGTCACCATACTTTGTATGAGTGTATGATTCAACCCATCACTGTTTCTTTCAGACGCCTTACACAGGGGGGTGAGCCGCGATAGCTCAGTGGTTAGTGAACTGGACTACAAAGGACAAGAGGTAGGGTTCGATCCCAACCGACGGCTAACGGTGCATCCAGCCTTAATGGTACCGGATTTTATCTGGGAAAGTAAAGCGGCACGGGAGTAATACCGACCACATTACCCCAAAAATCATGTGCAGAAGGTCTGTAAAATTATGGTCACTAACACCCATATTCCCTATACGCCACTTGGCGTGACGGGTCACTACACCATATTCCTATACGCCACTTGGCGTGACGGGTCACTACACCATATTCCCTATACGCCACTTGGCGTGACGGGTCACTATCACCATATTCCCTATACGCCACTTGCGTGACGGGGTACTTTACTTTTTACTCTCACACAGGGGAGGGTGGCTCTGGAAAGGTCAGCAGAAGGGCAGGAATTGGAATAATGAAGGGTGAAGGTCAAACTCGAAATGACTGATCGAGAGTGTTTCTGTTGAGGGGTGAACGGCTTCACGTGTGGTGTGGGTGAACGGCTTCACGTGTGGTGTGGGGGTGAACGGCTTCACGTGTGGTGTGGGGGTGAACGGCTTCACGTGTGGTGTGGGGGTGAACGGCTTCACGTGTGGTGTGGGGGTGAACGGCTTCACGTGTGTGTGGGTGAACGGCTTCACGTGTGGTGTGGGGGTGAACGGCTTCACGTGTGTTGTGGGGTGAACGGATTCCAGTGTGGTGTGGGGGTGAACAGCTTCACGTGTGGGTGAACCGGTTTGAATGAACACACAATCATGATTTACTGATGTTGAATGACTTTAAAGATGTAATAAGTTGATGGGTCTCACACACACTGTGTGTGGGTTTCTCTAGCCTACTTTCATGTAGAGCGCTTCTGTGGCCTTCTTCTATCACTTCATCACCGAGACCAATCGAGACCAGACAGAGACCAGTGACAGAGACCAGTCACAGAGATCACAGAGACCAGTCACAGAGACCATCACAGAGACCAGTCACAGAGATCAGTCCAGAGACCAGTCACAGAGACCAGTCACAGAGATCAGTCACAGAGATCAACACAGAGACCAGTCACAGAGACCAGTCACAGAGACCATCACAGATGACCAATCAGAGACCTGTCACAGACCTGTCACGAGACCGTCACAGAGACCATCCCAGAGACCTGTCACAGAGACCAGTCACAGAGACCAGTCACAGAGACCAGTCACAGAGACCAGTTACAGAGACCAGTCACAGAGACCAGTCACAGAGACCAGTCACAGAGACCAGTTACAGAGACCAATCATAGAGACAGTCACAGAGACAGTCACAGAGACCAGTCACAGAGACCATCAGAGACCTGTCACAGAGACCAGTCACAGGACCATCACAGAGACATCACAGAGACCTGTCACAGAGACCAGTCACAGAGACCAGTCACAGAGACCAGTCACAGAGACCAGTCACCGATACCAACCACAGAGACCAGTCACAGAGACCAGTCACAAGACCAGTCATAGAGACCAGTCACCGATACCAACCACAAAGACCAGTCACAGAGACCAGTCACAGAGACCAGTCACAGATACCAACCACAAAGACCAATCACAGAGACCATCACCGAGAGTCGTGTTTTGTACTTCGTTTCCCTTTATTAATCCTAAGCTCCTTGATTATCTCATCTTCTTTCATCTCGCCTTGTTTTGCTTTGACTGCTCTTAATCCATTAACCAAACTCAAAATAAGAACTACCAGCCTATGCCACTGTACCCCTGGATAACATGACAACAAATATGTTCTACAGGATTGCCCCCAATACACAGACCTGAGAAGGACAATGTGGTCCACACCCCCTCCCTGGAAGGGAAACTATATGAGGCAACCGAATCATTTAAACAGATAGCTGCCTTCATAAGAGAGTCGGAAGTCCTAGTCTGAATGAGCCATGATCGCAGAGAAGAATATCATTAAACTTAGTGATTACCATCACAATTAGATCATTTCTGCTCATGCCAATTTGTTCTTTTTCTGGATGCGTCTGGCGGCCAGCACCCCGCTTTAATAACAATCAAAATAAGTTAAATAATCTGTCCTCAAACCTGGTACTGAAATCTTGCAATCACTTTCCTCTGCTGACGTTGATAACGACTTGTTTACACTGCCGTTACGATATCTAACGACCAAATGGCCCGACATAACTTACAACATCCTCTGGATCTAAATCTAATTTACTCATTTTATCATCTCTGCTCTGTTCTGTAAAATGTACAACTGAAATAAACAAAAGAATAGGTATGGTAAAAAGTAATTTTATGCCATGAAAAATATACTAACACCAAACAAATAACACCAGGACTAAAACTAAGAATAGCAAAATGTTACATCTTCTCAATATTCCTGTGTGGTGCAGAAACATGGACTAGACAAGAAAACAGAACAGAGAATTGAAGCCTTTGAATGTGGATATATAGAAAGAATAGGTAGATATTGGATGGAAGGAAAAGAAAACAAATGATGAAGTTTAAAACAAATAAAATGAAAAGAGAACTACTAAACCAATTAGAACAAGACAAATGAATTTTTGGGGCATGTTAAAAGACACAACAGCCTAATAAAGTAATATTGGAAGGGAAAATACAAGGTAAAGAGGCGAGGCAGACCAAACTAACATAGACGAGTAACATCAAAGATGGACAAGTCAGCCAATGACAATCTGCACCATCAAAGCAAGAAACAGGTAAATGGCGCTCCATGGTAACCACCTTCGTTGCAGATTCGGCACTTAATGATGATGCCCTGTTCTACCCAACTAAATCTCTAGATATTTATTCCCTCTACATTTGCTCGCTTTATGAGCCCAGTATGCTCTCACATTTATGCCCAGTATGTTCTCACCTTTATGACCCAGTATGTTCTCACCTTTATGAGCCCCGTATGTTCTCACCTTTATGAGCCCAGTATGCTCTCACCTTTATGGAGCCCCGTATGTTCTCACCTTTATGAGCCCAGTATGTTCTCACTCTTTTCCTAAACAAATCTGCTGGATGTTTCACAGATCTTCTCCGCCCACAGCGACTGCTCTCTCCCCTCGTTGGTGGACAACTGAGGAATTTCTCTTCTATTTTATATCTGACGTCACTTTATTGGCGCCAAAACCTAGCTCGTACATTGGCTAGTTGGAAAGGTCATCCAATCAACTTTTAGATGTAGACCTAATATGAATATTCTGTTGACCTCTTAACTACGCGTTCCAGATGTTATATCTATTTATAGACTAGGTCCATCTTCTTTGTGGCCTTCACATTGATGTGACTATTTCTGAACATTATTATATGGACGTCAAGGTTGGATCAAGACCATCGCAAGTGATGGTCCTTATGTGTCTCAGATGACATAGAGAGGACGTGAAAGGTTGGATCTAGACATTGCTAGTGATGATCTTATGTGTCATCAGATGACATAGAGAGGACTGAAAGGTTGGATCTAGACATTGCTAGTGATGGCCTTATGTGTCATCAGATGACATAGATAGAGCGTGAAAGGTTGGATCAAGACATCGCAAGTGATGGTCTTATGTGTCATCAGATGACATAGAGAGGACGTGAAAGGTTGGATCAAGACCATCGCAAGTGATGGTCTTATGTGTCATCAGATGACATAGAAGGACGTGAAAGGTTGGATCTAGACATTGCTAGTGGTGATCTTATTATGTCATCAGATGACATAGAGAGGACTGAAAGGTTGGATCTAGACATTGCTAGTGATGGCCTTATGTGTCATCAGATGACCATAGAGAGGACGTGAAAGGTTGGATCAAGACATCGCAAGTGATGGTCTTATGTGTCATCAGATGACATAGAGAGGACG
Source organism: Megaustenia siamemsis (assembly GCA_032433765.1). NCBI lineage: Eukaryota > Metazoa > Mollusca > Gastropoda > Stylommatophora > Ariophantidae > Megaustenia > Megaustenia siamemsis. The sequence continues at coordinate 5,707,948 of JAVIAB010000117.1, read as the reverse complement.
TGAAAGGTTGGATCAAGACAGATCTCTATGATGATCTTATGTGTCATCAGATGACATAGAGAGGACGTGAAAGGTTGGATCAAGACATCGCTAGTGATGGTCTTATGTGTCATCAGATGACATAAAGAGGACGTGAAAGGTTGGATCTAGACATTGCTATGATGGTCTTATGTGTCATCAGATGACATAGTGAGGACTGAAAGGTTGGATCAAGACATTGCTAGTGATGATCTTATGTGTCCATCAGATGCATAGAGTGGACGTGAAAGGTTGGATCTAGACATTGCTAGTGATGGTCTTATGTGTCTCAGATGACATAGAGAGGACGTGAAAGGTTGGATCTAGACATTGCTAGTGATGGTCTTATGTGTCATCAGATGACATAGTGAGACTGAAAGGTTGGATCAAGACATTGCTAGTTATGATCTTATGTCATCAGATGACATAGAGAGGACGTGAAAGGTTGGATCTAGACATTGCTAGTGATGGGCCTTATATGTCATCAGATGACATAGAGAGGACGTGAAAGGTTAGATCAAGACATTGCTAGTGATGGTCTTATGTGTCATCAATGACATAGAGAGGACGTGAAAGGTTGGATCTAGACATTGCTAGTGATGGTCTTATGTGTCATCAGATGACATAGAGAGGACGTGAAAGGTTATCAAGACATCGCTAGTGATGGTCTCATGTGTCATCAAATGACATAGAGAGGACATGAAAGGTTAGATCAAGACATTGCTAGTGATGTCTTATGTGTCATCAGATGACATAGAAGGACGTGAAGGTTGGATCAAGACATTGCTAGTGATGTCTTATGTGTCATCAGATGACATAGTGAGGACGTGAAAGGTTGGATCAAGACTTCGCAAGTGATGGTCTTATGTGTCATCAAATGACATAGAGAGGACGTGAAAGGTTGGATCAAGACATCGCAAGTGATGGTCTTATGTGTCATCATGACATAGAGAGGACGTGAAAGGCTGATCAAGACATCGCAAGTGATGGTCGTATGTGTCATCAGATGACATAGAGAGGACGTGAAAGGTTAGATCTAGACATTGCTAGTGATGGTCTTATGTGTCTCAGATGACATAGAGCGGACTGAAGGTTGGATCTAGACATTGCTATGATGGTCTTATGTGTCATCAGATGACATAGAGAGGACGTGAAAGGTTGGATCTAGACATTGCTAGTGATGGTCTCATGTGTCATCAGATGACATAGAGAGGACTGCAAGGTTGGATCAAGACATTGCTAGTATTGGTCTTATGTGTCATCAGATGACATAGTGAGGACGTGAAAGGTTGGATCAAGACAATGCAAGTGATGGTCTTATGTGTCATCAGTGACATAGAGAGGACGTGAAAGGTTGGATCAAGACATATCTCTAGTGATGGTCTTATTGTCATCAGATGACATAAGAGGACGTGAAAGGTTGGATCAAGACAGATCTCTAGTGATGGTCTTATGTGTCATCAGATGACATAGAGAGGTCGTGAAAGGTTGGATCAGACATTGCTAGTGATGGTCTTATATGTCATCAGATGACATAGTGAGGACTGAAAGGTTGGATCAAGACATTGCTAGTGATGGTCTTATGTGTCATTAGATGAAATAGAGAGGACGTGAAAGGTTGGATCTATCTAGACATTGCTAGTGATGGTCTTATGTCATCAAATGACATAGAGAGGACTGAAAGGTTGGATCTAGACATTGCTATGATGGTCTTATGTATCATCAGATGACATAGACAGGACGTGAAAGGTTGGATCTAGACATTGCTAGTGATGGTCTCATGTGTCATCAGATGACATAGAGAGGACTGAAAGGTTGGATCTAGACATTGCTAGTGATGTCTTATGTGTCATCAGATGACATAGAGAGGACGTGAAAGGTTGGATCAAGACATCGCAAGTAATGGTCGTATGTGTCATCAGATGACATAGAGAGGACGTGAAAGGTTGGATCTAGACATTGCTAGTGATGGTCTTATGTGTCATCAGATGACATAGAGAGGACTGAAAGGTTGGATCTAGACATTGCTAGTGATGGTCTTATGTGTCATCAGATGACATAGAGAGGACGTGAAAGGTTGGATCTAGACATTGCTAGTGATGGTCTCATGTGTCATCAGATGACATAGAGAGGACTGAAGGTTGGATCAAGACATTGCTAGTATTGGTCTTATGTGTCATCAGATGACATAGTGAGGACGTGAAAGGTTGGATCAAGACAATGCAAGTGATGGTCTTATGTGTCATCAGATGACATAGAGAGGACGTGAAAGGTTGGATCAAGACAGATCTCTAGTGATGGTCTTATGTGTCATCAGATGACATAGAGAGGACGTGAAAGGTTGGATCAAGACAGATCTATAGTGATGGTCTTATGTGTCATCAGATGACATGAGAGGACGTGAAAGGTTGATCAAGACATTGCTAGTGATGGTCTTATGTGTCTCAGATGACATAGTGAAGACTGAAAGGTTGGATCAAGACATTGCTAGTGATGATCTTATGTGTCATCAGATGACATAGAGAGGACGTGAAAGGTTGGATCAAGACATCGCTAGTGATGGTCTTATGTGTCATCAGATGACATAAAGAGGACGTGAAAGGTTGGATCTAGACATTGCTAGTGATGGTCTTATGTGTCATCAGATGACATAGAGAGGACGTGAAAGGTTAGATCAAGACATTGCTAGTGATGGTCTTATGTGTCATCAGATGACATAGAGAGGACGTGAAAGGTTGGATCTAGACATTGCTAGTGATGGTCTTATGTGTCATCAGATGACATAGAGAGGACGTGAAAGGTTAGATCAAGACATCGCTAGTGATGGTCTCGTGTGTCATCAAATGACATAGAGAGGACATGAAAGGTTAGATCAGACATTGCTAGTGATGTCTTATTGTCATCAGATGACATAGAGAGGACGTGAAAGGTTATCAAGACTTGCTAGTGATGGTCTTATGTGTCATCAGATGACATAGAGAGGACGTAAAGTTTGGATCAAGACTTCGCAAGTGATGGTCTTATGTGTCATCAGATGACATAGAAGGACGTGAAAGGTTGGATCAAGACATCGCAAGTGATGGTCTTATGTGTCATCAGATGTCATGGAGAGGACGTGAAGGTTGGATCAAGACATCGCAATTGATGGTCTTATGTGTCATCAGATGACATAGAGAGGACGTGAAAGGTTGGATCTAGACATTGCTAGTGATGGTCTTATGTGTCATCAAGTGACATAGAGAGGACGTGAAAGGTTGGATCTAAACATTGCTAATGATGGTCTCATGTGTCATCAATGACATAGAGAGGACGTGAAAGGTTGGATCTAGACATTGCTAGTGATGAGCCAATGGTGGGTGTGCTAAACACTCCAAGGTATGGTGACAGCTTTACAAATAAAGAACACAACACAATACTGACGTTTCGGCCTGTGCCTTCTTCAGAATACAGGGACAACGACAACAAGCGGTGAAGCACAATTACTACATGTTAGATGATAAAGTGGAGGGCGAGGAAAGTAGGATGCAAAAATAAGAAAGAGAGAAATGAATTTTACATGATGAGAGGTATGATGGGCGTCAAATATATAAATAGAAAAAGAGAGAAAAATGTATAATAAATTGTACTTAGCTGAGCTCAGAGCAGGGAGCAGGAAACTGTATCCGTGCTGAAACCAGTCGGATGACTAAATGACTAAAAGCGCAGAGAACGTGTATAGAAAGCAACACGTGACAAAGACAGGTCAGTAAAGAGGGCAAAAAGGATCAATATCGGAAACCAAAAAGGGGGGGGGGGGGAAAGGGGGCATAGACGAGGATACTCCTGGGACACAACAAGCAATACATATAAATCACTCAACAATGGAAGTGAGAGATCACGCGAGAGGTTAAGAGAAAGAAATAGAATGACACGACAAAGTAGTAAACTAGGCAGTGGGTGAGAGAGATGACTCTACAGAATGGATGGCCTCGAACTGAACGGTTGAGAGTAGGTCAACGAAAGGAAGGATTGATACTGGAGGAAGAGATACGGTGAGGAAGAATAATAAGCCGGTATAATGAGAAGGGCGATAGAGGGGTGGTCCGGAGGAAGTTAGTCTATCGGGAGGTAGGGAAGTATTGGAGGAGGAGGTATGGAGAGGAGGGATAAGAAGCAGGTATGTGAAAACTGGATAGGGGGAGAGGCGGTAGGTCAGAAGTGAATGGAAAAAGAGAAAGTCTGGAAGAAGTGGAGCAATAGGGGATGGTGTGCAAGAGGTATGAACCATAGGAGGTAAAGAAGTAGGGAAATGATAGAACAAAGGGGGGAATGAAAGTGGGCATCAGGATAAGGGGGATACTGGAATAGTAGGTATAGATGAGTAGTGACTACAAGTTAATAGAGAGGAGAGGGGTGAGCTAGGAGTAGATCAGCAGAGGGGTGGTAGGAAGGACGAGGGACAATAGAGGTGGGCAGAGAGATCGTACGTACAGTCCAGGTGGAGAGGTGATATAGTGATAAAGAGGTAAAGGACATGAAGATAGTCAGAAGAGAAAAAGGTGTAGGGAGAGGGGGGGTTTAGGAGGAAGAAGGCAAGATGGGGGTTACTCAAAGAGGATATGAAAAGCAGGGATGGACGAGTAGAGGACCCAAGAAGAGAAATAGGAAGAGAGGTCCATAGGTGGGAGGGTGGAGTCGGAGGCCGGAGGGTCCTCAGAGGGACAGGGATACATTGATGCCACGAGGGGTGAGGCAGCCCCAACGAGCGATCAGACGGTGCTCAAGAGTGAGCCGACTGTGGTGATCAGAGGAGCATGATATTAGGCCAGTTACCAACATCAGTCTTACCTCGATGGCCCCTCGAGTTAAAGTGGGCTGCTACAGGAGTGTCCGCTTCTTGGGTGATGTCATTCAAGTGTTCACGGCACCTATCGCCGATTCTGCGACCAGACTGACCGATGTAGGTCAACTTGCATCGCTTACAGATGATGGCATAAATGATGTTCCGCGATGTGCAAGTGAATCCCTCTCTGATCTCGAAAGGACATTAGGGAAGAGGACAGTCGGTCTGGAGAACGTGGTCACAAGTTTTACATACTCTCCGGTTGCAGCGGATAGTGCCTCGATGGCTGAAGTGGTCAGCAGGAAGACGCCCCTGACAAGAAAGTCTCGGAGGTTCCGGTCACGTCTAAAGGCCACTAGTGGTGGGTCAGGGAAGAGCAGACGAGTAGTAGGGTCAGATCGAAGAATAGGGAGGTAGCGGTGGATGGTCCTAATAGCGGCGTAGTGGTGAGGGTGATGGGTGAGAGCGAGCACTACTCTATCAGAGGGGGGATGAGTAGAGGGGGTAAGAGCAGACTGACGTGAAGTGTGGAGAACTCGACGCAGGGCAGGGAGGAGAGCTGATTCAGGATCGAGACGTCGGCGGAAGAAATCAAGCATAAGGTGGGCATTGAAGGAAATCTTCGTCGTCTTGGCAAAGGCGACGAAGTCTGAGAAGCTGGGAATAGGGAAGAGAGTTCTTGCAGGATGTAGGATGAGAGGAGTCGTAGCGGAGGAAACTATGGGAGTCAGTGGCCTTGTAGAAGACCGAGGTGAGAAGATGAGAGGTGCCCAAGGAGACTAGGATGTCCAGGAAAGATACGAGGAGGTGGAGATGTGGAAGGTGATGTGGATAGAGGGGTGGAAATGTCCGACATTGCTAGTGATGGTCTTATGTGTCATCAGATGACATAGAGAGGACGTGAAAGTTGGATCAGACAGATCTCTAGTGATGGTCTTATGTGTCCTCAGATGACATAGAGAGGACGTGAAAGGTTGGATCAAGACATCGCTAGTGATGGTCTTATGTCATCAGATTACATAGTGAGGAGGTGAAAGGTGGATCAAGACAGATCTCTAGTGATGGTCTTATGTGTCATCAGATGACATAGAGAGGACGTGAAAGGTTGGTCGACAGATCTCTAGTGATGGTCTTATGTGTCATCAGATTACATAGTGAGGACGTGAAAGGTTGGATCAAGACAGATCTCTAGTGATGGTCTTATGTTCATCAGATGACATAGTGAGGACGTGAAAGGTTTGATCAGACGGATCTCTAGTGATGGTCTTATGTGTCATCAGATGACATAGTGAGGACGTGAAAAGGTTAGATCAAGACGGATCTCTAGTGATGGTCTTATGTGTCATCAGCAACAAAGGACAGATTGAGCACAGTAAGACTGACATCAAGCAGAGATTGTGGCGATGAATGTCAACGACTAAAGCTAGTAACCGCGCAGTGAATGAAGTGAGGACATATACAATAGATACGATGACGACACTCTGACCAGTAGGGGAACCATAGAAAAATTAACAGTGGCAGTATCAATGAACTGAGAGGTTGAAGTAAGGTTCGCGAATCCAGCGTCAGCGGTCTCCAACCGAGTTATTCCCCTCGGCCATCGATCGGAAGTTAATCTTGTGGACGCGAGCGGTCGATACTCCCAAACTGCGTGTTTATTGGTGGGGCGCTACTTGAAAGCCAACGATACGGCGGCAGGTCGGTGTTTGTCGTTGCTGCTGTCACTGCCAGCAAAACTGGTACCATGATCACGGCCTACAGTCCGCAAGGCCACGTTGAGTGGCGTAACGAAGATTTCATATTTAAAAGTTGATGAAGTACCGAAACATAGGCTCGGTGCTCGTTAACTAGGCTCATTACTAGTTAATTCAGCGCAAAACTAGTCGATTCGGGCTCATTATCAATTAACTCAGACTAGCTGTTAGTTGACTGAGGCTCATTATCAATAACTCAGACTAACTGTTAGTTGACTGAGGCTCTTAACAATTAACTCAGACTAACTGTTAGTTGACTGAGGCTCATTATCATTACTCAGACTAACTGTTAGTTGACTGAGGCTCATTATCAATTAACTCAGACTAACTATTAGTTGAGTGAGGCTCATTATCATTAACTCAGACTAACTATTAGTTCAGTGAGGCTCATTATCAATTAACTAAGACTAAATATTAGTGGACTGAGGTTCATTATCAATTAACTCAGACTAATTATTAGTTGACTGAAGCTCATTATCAATTAACTCAGACTAATTATTAGTTGACTGAGGCTCGTTATAAATTAACTCAAACTAACTATTAGTTGACAAAGGCTCATTATCAATTAACTTTGACTAACTGTTAGTTGACTGAGGCTCATTATCATCATTATCAATTAACTCAGACTAATTATTCGTTGACTTCTTCTTCTGCGATCATGGCGTCATTCAGACTAGGACTCCAGACTCTCTCATGAAGGCAGCTGTCTAAGTGATTCGGTTGCCCCTTATAGTCTCCTTTCCAAGGAAGTAGGTGTTGACCACATTGTCCTTCGCAGGTCTGTGTACTGGGGGCAATCTTGTAGCACATGTTTTGTTGTCATGTTATCCAGGGTACAGTGGCATAGGCTGGTAGTTCCTATTTTGAATTTGGTGAACATGTGGTTTCTCACTCTGTGTGGCCAGTGCGTAGACGAAGTATGATGACTTGATCCCTCCTTGATAGTTGGGGTATCCGTCCCTCTCGTTTACTTTGGGTGTTCTTGTTTCCATTTTTCATGATACTGGTCTTTGATGATAGATTATTAGTTGACTGAGGCTCATTATCAATTATGTAAGATTAATTATTAGTTGACTGAGGCTCATTATCATTATGTCAGATTAATTATTAGTTAACTGAGGCTCATTATCAATTATGTCAGATTAATTATTAGTTACTGAGGCTCATTATCAATTAACTCAGACTAATTATTAGTTAACTGAGGCTCATTATCAATTAACTCAGGCTAATTATTAGTTGACTGAGGCTCATTCTCAATTATGTCAGATTAATTATTAGTTGACTGAAGCTCATTATCAATTAACTCAGACTAATTATTAGTTGACTGAGGCTCATTATCAATTAACTCAGACACATCATCAGTTAGTTAACAGGGGCTCATTATCAATTAACTTTTGCTCAATATCAGTTAACTCAGGCTCATTATTAGATGACTAAGGCTCATTATCAGTTAACTGAGACTCATGATCAGTAACTCTGGCTAATTATTAGTTAACTGAGGCTCATTATCAATTAATTGAGGCTCATTATAAGTTAACTCAGGCTCATTATCAGTTAACTCAGTCTTATTATTAGTTTAACTGAGGCTCATTATCAGTTAACTCAGGCTCATTATCAGTTAACTCAGTCTTATTATTAGTTAACTGAGGCTCATTATCAGTTAACTCAGGCTCATTATCAGTTAACTCAGTCTTATTATTAGTTAACTGAGGATAATTCTCAGCTAACTCTGGCTAATTATTAGTTAACTGAGGCTCATTATGAATTAACTCAGAATAATTATTAGTTGACTGAGGTTCATTATCAATTAACTCAGAATAATTATTATTTGACTGAAGCTCATTATTAGTTAACTGGGGCTCATTATCGGTTAACTGAGGCTCATTATCAGTTAAATCTGGCTAATTATTAATTGGCTGAGGCTCATTATCAATTAACTCATATAATTATTAGTTGACTGATGCTAATTATCAATTAACTCAGACACATCATCAGTTAGTTAACAGGGGCTCATTATCAATTCACTTTTGCTCATTATCAGTTAACTCAGGCTCATTATTAGTTGACTGAGGCTCATTATCAATTACCCAGGCTCATTATCAGTTGAGTGATGCTCTTGTTCATTACTAATCGCACTACTAATCAGCGCCATTGTCGTTAGTTAAGCCATCAGCGCCAGTGTCGTTAGTTAAGCCATCAGCGCCAATGTCGTTAGTTAAGCCATCAGCGCAGTGTCGTTAGTTAAGCCATCAGCGCCAGTGTCGTTAGTTAAGCCATCAGCGCCAGTGTCGTAAATTTAAAATGAGTCACCAGTGACCGAACTAACACAGCCATTTCCTAGAACAAAATGCTCTCTAGCTCAGCTGTTGACCTACAAGACACATCCGATTTAGATGAGAGGGCGCTAAAAGTGTCCCCTCTCGACGGTGGGTGCTAGTCTAACATGACATCAAATAAAGATATTTTTCTCTGCGGTGGGTGCTAGTCAAAAATGACATCTAATAAGATCTTTATCTCGACGGTTGGTGTTGGCCAAACACGACATATTAAAAAAAATCTTTATCTCGACGGTGGGTGCTAGTCTAACATGACATCTAATAAAGATCTTTATCTCGACGGTTGGTGTTGGCCAAACACGACATCTTTTAAAAAAATATCTTGATCTCGACGGTTGGTGTTGGCCGAACACGACGTATAAAAAAAAGATCTTTATCTCGACGGTGGGTGCTAGTCTAACATGATATCAAATAAAGATATTTTTCTCTGCGGTGGGTGCTAGTCAAACATGACATCTAATAAAGATCTTTTCCTCAGAAGTGGGTGTGTAATAGTTTGAATTGATGCTATTTCAATTATTTTTGAGTCATCACAGCTACACATGATCACAGTCAGCACATTTATAGTCAACAACATTAATCATTACAGACTATCCTCAGTCATAATACATCATCAAGATTATTGATCTTTAACTTGGCACGTGATACATAATAGAGGAAGCACTTTCTCTTAGAATTACTGTTCTTAATAAATCTGGACATTCAGAGTTATCACCGAATAATTATTGAAATGTCCACAAGTGCGTACTTACTTACGACTTTGTTCTGTGGAACATAACTTTGAAATTCAATTAAAACACGTTCACCACTAAATGTTCTCTATATCCTAATTCACTAGTTCTGGTTCTGTCTACTGCTCAACTCCTAAGTCCCTCCTATCCTTTCCTATGTTCTTTAATCAAAACTTGAATAGTCCATATTTATGATTATTGACTAACTCGGTTTACGACTTCTTACTACTACTCTCTAGTCTGTTCCTTAATAACTTCTCAACTAACTTCAAACTGAAAGCTACTAACTGTCTACTGACTGCCTTCGGCAGTTCTTCGTGGCTAGCCTGTCATCCTCTTAACTACTTAAATATTGTGTCTAACTACTTGCCTGTTTTAAATTTGCATGCCTAACTACTGAAAACCTATTGTATTGTAGCTTAAATACCCAAACATAAATCTGCGTATGGAATACCTGCATCCAATGGAATTTCGCGAAGTCGTCGTGAAGTTGACGGCTCTGTGACTTCCGCCTTCAACTATCAAAACAGCCGATATCTTTGTACTTTCAGTGAACTTTTACGTTCCAGGATGGTCCCACAGGCTTTTTTGTGACTCCAAATTAACCTCCGGTCAGCTTGACCTCTCCTGAGTTTCAAATAATGATGTTTACTTCATGACTTTGACCTGTCCTGGAGTTGATTGTCAACCTAATTACCTGACAAGTCAAGCCATGTGTTGACTCAGACTTTCACAACACTATAAAATTACCATTCTCTCTAAGCTTGTGTCTGCCTACTACCATTCTTTCATCCACACCTACTCGTCACCATCCTTCCTTCTCAGCTTTGTCCACTAACCGCTATAAACTTTCCATCGGCACAACTTGTTATTCTGTCACTAACTACTGATGAACGCTATTTTATGCCACTGTTATAAGCTGTTAAGAAATCGGTACCATCTGAGTTACCTGACCCATGCTTTAATCACATATACTGTTACAGATGTTGACCAAACATAAAAAGTAAAGTACCCCCGTCACGCCAAGTGGCGTATAGGGAAATATGGTGTTAGTGACCCTATATTTTACAGACCTTCAGCACATGATTTTTGGGGTAATGTGTTGACCAAACATGACATTTCATAAAGATTTTTATCTCGACATTGGGTGTTGGCCAAACATGACATCTAATAAAGATCTTTATCTCGACATTGGGTGTTGGCCAAACATGACATCTAATAAAGATCTTTATCTCGACATTGGGTGTTGGCCAAACATGACATCTAACAAAGATCTTTATCTCTACATTGGGTGTTGGCCAAACATGACATCTAATAAAGATCTTTATCTCGACATTGGGTGTTGGCCAACGTGACATCTAACAAAGATCTTTACAAAGAAACCTCAACTAATGACGCCACAACGTAAGTCTTAAGAGGAGGTAATGCGTTGGACGAGCCGCGTCCTCGGGATGTATCAGCCGAGGTAGCTCCTCCCTGGACTCCATATGGTAAGAGAGGAAAATCGAGAAATCGTGGAGTTGGGTGATTGGTGGAGAACTGACGGATAGCAGCTGTACGTGGGGTGGACGTGGTAGGTTGGCTCGGACGGACAAGAGTGGGGATGTCTGGTAGTGGTTTGTCGACACTTGTGTCCTCAAAGGGTATATAGAGGGCACAAAGAGTGCATATAGAGGGCACAAGAGGGTGTAGAGAGGGCAGTGAGAGGGCGTAGAGAGGCACAGAGAGAGCACAGAGAGGGGGTACAGAGGCATAGAGAGGGCAGAGAGAGGGACATAGAGAAGGCACAGAGAGGTTATATAGAGGGCACAGAGATGGCATATAGAGGCAAAGAGAGGGTGTAGAGAGGAAACAGAGAGGCATAGAGGGGTCAGAGAGAGATCACAGAGAGGGTATCGAATGCACAGAGAGGATACAGAGGCGCTTGAGGAGAGCATCGAAAGGGAACAAAGAGCACACCGAGAGGACATAGAGTGGGCACAGAGAGAGACCATCAAGATGGCACACAGAGGCATAGAAAAGGCATAGAGAGGGCACAGGGAGGCATAGAGTGAACTTAGGTGGCTATATAAGTCTGTTTCCTCTAAGTGTAAATACATGTTGATGTCTTCTCCCTTGTGTAAATTCAAGTTGGTGTCTTCTCCCCGTGTAAATACAAGTTGGTGTCTCTCCCCGTGTAAATACAAGTTGGTGTCTTCTCCCCGGTGTAAATACAAGTTGATGTCTTCTCCCTTGTGTAAATACAAGTTGGTGTCTTCTCCCCGGTGTAAATACAAGTTGGTGTCTTCTCCCCGGTGTAAATACAAGTTGGTGTCTTCTCCCCGTGTAAATACAAGTTGATGTCTTCTCCCTTGTGTAAATACAAGTTGGTGTCTTGTCCCTTGTGTAATACATGTTGGTGTCTTCTCCCTTGTATAAATACAAGTTGGTGTCTTCTCTCCTTGTGTAAATACAAGTTGGTGTCTTCTCCCTTGTGTAAAACAAGTTGGTGTCTTGTCCTTGTGTAATACAAGTGGTGTCTTCTCCCTTGTGTAAATACATGTTGGTGTCTTCTCCCTTGTGTAAATACAAGTTGGTGTCTTCTCCCCGGTGTAAATACAAGTTGTGTCTTCTCCCCGGTGTAAATACAAGTTGGTGTCTTCTCCCGGTGTAAATACAAGTTAGTATCTTCTCCCGCCTGTACGTTTAAAAGAAAATTATATTCTCCCTTATGTAATTAAAAATGAGGTACTCTCCCATCTGTATATACAAATAGGTGTCTTCTCCCCAGGTGTAAATAAAAGGCGGTCCTACTCTCTGTGCACTTAAATGTAATGTTTCCTACCTTTTCAACATAAAAATAACGCATAATCCCTTATGCACATACTATAACAGATATAATGCATCATCTCCAGTGTACTTACTAAAATACTTATAACTCTTTATCTCCCGTGCACCTACTATCAAAGATATACTGCATCATCTCCCGTGCACTCACTATCAAAGATATAATACATCATCTCCTGTGCAATTGCTATCAAAGATATAATACTCATCTCCAGTGCACTTACTATCAAAGATATATACATCATCTCCTGTGCAATTGCTATCAAAGATATAATACATCATCTCCTGTGCAATTGCTATCAAAGATATAATGCATCATCTCCCGTGCACTCACTATCAAAGATATAATACATCATCTCCTGTGCACTTACTATCAAGATGTAATACATCATCTCATGTGCACTTGCTACCAAGATATAATATATCATTTCAGGTGCACTTACTAATAAAGATATAATGCATCATATCATGTGCACTTACTATCAACGATATAATGCATCATCTCATGTGCACTTACTATCAAAGATATAATGCATCCTCTCCTGTGCAATGGCTATTAAAGATATAATACATCAGCTCCTGTGCACTTAAAAGAATGCACCCTCTGTCGTGTACATAATAATGAGAACTCTTTAATGATGGAGACATTTAATGGCAGCAGTGAGCACCAACAGATGTTTGTCTTGATGAATGAGGTAAGCATACCGCGAGCCAGCAGTCGAGGGCATCATCCTGATAACATTACCAGTAGGGGAGCGAGAGCGCGATTAGATCACGTGAGAGGGAGGCTAGCAAGGAGCAGAGAATCCTGGCCGTCAAGAGTAAACTGGCTTCAGTAGAGTTGTCTTTCCAACAAATAATCGGTACGCCGAGATTAATGCCGGGCTTTTTGAGTGAGAACTGACAGCCAGGATCATGGACAGCCAGTTCGTGTCTACAGGAGACAAGTACACCGCTACATGGAGAGTGGGTTGTGAGTGGCGCGGAGAGTCGTTGAGAGTTGAGTAGGAGAAAGAGGGGGTGAAGGAGAGGAGATTCATTTTCCTAACGTTCTTTCTGAGTGGTGAGTCCCTCTGTGGGCGCAAGTATCAAGGTCGCAGACTTGGAGTGTGGGAGGAATGGAATGCGGTATGAGGAAGACAGCCAGGGGTAAAGGTCAATATATTCATCTCTCCTCGTCTGGTAATAAAATAAACAAGTGATGGTTGAACAAAGTTATGTTCTAACAAAGTGAAGTTTGAAACAAAGTTATGTCCTAACAAAGTGATGTTTAATCAAATGTATGTCCTAACAAAGTGATGCTTGAACAAAGGTACGTCCTAACAAAGTGAAGTTTGAACAAAGGTATGTACACAGTGATGTATTACAAAGACACTAAGATACGTCATTTGCTCTAGATGATTGTTTGTCACTACCATTATTACAAGACCACTATTATAACTATTTTACTACTACTACTACTACTACTACTACTACTACTATTTGAGATAGGCTGTGGAGTGAAGCAAGGATATATCATCGCTCCTTCCTAATCTGAATATTTTTCGCTGCCCTTCTACACAATGGGCTTGAAACCACCTCTGGAGACGTCAACATCCGTACAAGATCTGACGGCTTCTTATTCAACCTTGCACGTCTGAGGTCAACATTTACAACAACTGAGGCCCTAATCAAGCACACACACACACAAACAAGAAACAAGCCAAAGTCTAATTCATTAACTAATCCACTAGATATAACAGCTTTAAATCAAAAAGATATTAAAGATGCCTATACTGTACAAGTAAAGAACACATACCAGAAGCTGCTAGAAGAAGAATTAAACAATACAGAAGAGAAAATCCTGATGAAAAAGTCACAACCAATGGCAATGCATAAAGAAAACCACACTAGAAACCTGCGACACTTTACCTAAAAGAAAAAGAACAAAAACAAAAATGGATAACTAACACCATCTTAGAAAAATGGAAGAAAGGAGACAAGCGAAGAACACTGCCCAATACAATAAATAGATAATGAAATACGCAAATGTGCAAAAAGGCAAAACAATACAGCTCAGCCAAAAATGTATAGAAATAGAAACTATGGAAAGCAAACAAGACTTAAGAGGAATGCACACAGAAATAAAGAGAATGACTAATAAAAATAAAAAAGCCACAGAAGGTGGATGCATTGCAGACAAAAAAGGAAAAATGCTAACAGTCAATAAAGATATTATAGATAGATGGCAAGAATATATAACAGAACTATTTCATGATTAAGGGACATGAAATCAGTTATAAAATGTAAGTAAAGTACCCCCGTCACGCCCAGTGGCGTATAAGGAATATGGTGTTTGTGACCATACATTTTACAGACCTTCAGCACGTGATTTTTGGGGTAATGTGGTCGGTATTACGCCCGTGCCGCTTCGCTTTCCCAGAAAAAGTCCGGTACCCATTTAAGGCTGGGTGAACCCGGAAGCCGTCGGTTGGGATCGAACCCTACCCCTTGTCCTTTGTAGTCCAGTTCACTAACCACTGAGCTATCGCGGCTCAGTTATACAATGTACATCAGGCTATAAAATCTTAAAATCTGAGGTGGAAAAAGCTATAAAAACAATGAAAAATGGAAAAGCAGCAGGACCTGACAGCATACAGATAGAGATGATACAGGCACTAGAAGATTTTGGCATTGAAGTGATTACAGACATATGCAACAATATATACCATACAGGATACATACCAAATGAACTAAAAACATCAAATTTCATTGCATTGCCATAAAAAGAATGGTGCAGTTGAGCGCAGTAACTTTAGAACAATAAGCCTAATGAGCCATGTTACAAAAATCTTGCTGAAAGTTATACAAGGAAGGATTCAGAATAAATCAATACTGAATTAGATGAGCAGCAATTTGGATTTAGGAAAAATAGCGGGACAAAAGAAGTCATATACTGCATGAGAACATTAATCGAAAAGTACACAGAAGTAAACAAACCAATATATACCTGCTTCATAGACTACACCAAAGCTTTTGATAGAGTACACCACAAACAACTTATAGAATGCCTAAAAGAGATACATCTAGATGAAATGGACATTGAGTTATTGAGTTGTTTGCGGGTCATCATCATTGCACTCCGAACATGTCCATAGGTGCTCAGATCCCCTCCTCAGCACTTCCCTCAATGTCCAGCGACTGACGACTCCAGTTCTATGTTGGTTGATAAGTCTTATTATTTTGTCACTGAACGTCGATGCTGTGGATGGTCCAGACTCACGTGCACTTACTCAGTCGCACGGTCAAGAACCCGTTTCCATGTTATAAACTGACCAACTCCAGTAAATCGCTATGCAGCACGAGGTTACACTGAGAGCCTTTCACAAATTAAATGAATTACGCGTCCTTGACAACAGACCGGCGTAAACAAACCGCCATTTTTGACGCGTTCATGGACATACGACTAATATATAATCTATACTGGGAGCAAACAGCAATAATAAAATATAACAAAGAGAACTCTACACCCATTGATATAAAAAGAGGAGTAAAACAGGGATGCATCCTATCACCAAGCTTGTTCAATCTACACACCGAGCAAATCTTTAAAAACATCACAGAGATGCCAGGCCTACAAATTAATGGAAAAATAATCAATAACCTAAGATATGATGACGATACTGTACTACTAGCCGAAAATCCTAAAGATCTACAACAATCACTTAATGAAATAAACATGAATATCAAAATGACTAAAACTATGATCATAAACAAAGGAAATACTCAAAACCCACAAATGGATATCAAAATTGAAGGAATAGACCTGGAGACAGTTCAGAACTACCTTGGACATACTATAACCAGTGATGGAAAATGTACAACTGAAATAAACAAAAGAATAGGAATGGCATAAAGTAATTTTAATGTCATGAAGAACATACTAACATCAAAACAAATAACTCCAGCCCTAAAACTAAGAATAGCAAAATGTTACATCTTCTCAATATTCCTATTTGGCCAGAAACATGGACAATAGACAAGAAAACAGAACAGAGAATTGAAGCCTTTGAAATGTGGATATATAGAAGAATAGGTAGAATTGGATGGGGGGGGGGGGGGGAGAAAACAAACGATGAAGTCTTAAAACAACTAAACATGAAAAGAGAACTACTAAACACAATTCAAACAAGATAAATGCGATTTTGGGGCATGTTAAAAGACACAACAGCACACTAAAAGTAATCCTGGAGGGGAAATACAAGGTAAAAGAGGCAGAGGCAGACCAAGACTAACATAGACGAGTAGCATCAAAAGATGGACAAATCAGCCTATGACAACCTGCACCATCAAAGCAAGAGACAGAGCAGAATGGCGCTCCATGGTAGCCAACCTTCGTTGCGGAGACGGCACTCGATGATGATGATGAGGCCCTAATCAAGACGCTTCTATTCGCTGATGATGCAGCACTGGTTGCTCACGATGAATCCGTACTGCAGTCATTGATTGACAAACTAGCTAGATCATGTGATTTTTTTCTCTGTCAATAAGTATCCAGACGACTGTGGTGCTTCACCAAGGTGTAGCCAGCCCCGCAGCTACATCATTAAATAACATACCCCTTGAACCTGTGAGAAAGTTCACCTATCTCGGTTCTATGGTCACAACCAATGTCTCACTTGAAGAAGAAATAAGTTCCCAAATCAAAAAGGCTGCTTCCACATTTGGTAAACTTTAAGATAGAGCATGGGCCAACACCAATTTAACACTCAGGACTAAGATTCAAATTTACCAAAGTTGTGTGCTTAGTTTACTTCTATACGGATCAGAAACTTGGACTACCTATGCAGGGCAGGAGAAAAGGTTAAACAGCTTTCATGTACGTTGTCTTTGAAAGATTATGAACATCAAATAGCAGGACAAAGTAACCAATTCTAATGTCTTACAATGAGCCAAACTCCCATCGATCATGGCAACACTTAGGATTCGTAGACTAAGGTGGCTGGGCCATGTAAGAAGAATGGCAAACAGTCGCATTCCCAAACAAATATTGTATGGAGAACTTAAGGACGGAAAGAGGCCAACGGGCAGACCAGTGCTGAGATATAAGGATGTTTGCAGGGCTTCCTTGAGAGAATTCTCTATCAGTGAAAGAAACTGGGAAAATCTGGCTGCTGATCATAGTACATGGAGAACAAAATAAAAAAATGGCACAGCAACTTTCAGGCACTAAAAAAAAAAAGTAAATTACCCCCGTCACGCCAAGTGGCGTATAGGGAATATGGTATTAATAACCATACATTTTACAGACCTTCGGCACATGCTTTTTGGGGTAATGTGGTCGGTATTACGCCTGTGCCGCTTTAATTTTCCAGAAAAAAATCCGGTACCCATTAAAGGCTTGGTGAACCGGATGCGGCGGTTGGGATCGAACCCTACCTCTTGTCCTTTGTAGTCCAGTTCACGAACCACTGAGCTATCGCGGCTCAAAACTTTCGATGCAGTGCTGATATCAAATTCAGAAGACAAAAGGCGAAGGGAAAGGTGACGAGACCAGGCACCACAAATACATCTTGTTCGTTCTGTGGTCGGATCTGTCTGTCCTATATTAACATATTCAGCCATGAGAGAAGCAGTTCAGCAAAGCAGCATCCAACATAAGACAACAATATTTTATCAAACTACTGACTTATCATGATTGCTTGCTATCAACCTTCTGTCCAGGTCACGCCAAAGACCCCACCAAACTACTGACTTATCATGATTGCTTGCTACCAACCTTCTGTCCAGGTCACGCCAAAGACCCCACCAAACTACTGACTTATCATGATTGATTGCTACAAACCTTCTGTCCAGGTCACGCCAAAGACCCCACCAAACTACTGACTTATCATGATTGCTTGCTACCAACCTTCTGTCCAGGTCACGCCAAAGACCCACCAAACTACTGACTTATCATGATTGCTTGCTACCAACCTTCTGTCCAGGTCACGCCAAAGACACCACCAAACTACTACCACTACTACTGTTAATATTTCTAACTATATCTACCATTATTATCACCGTTTTTGCACTTTGTACTACTGCATTTGCTGCTTCTCCAACTACTACCACTACACCTACCATTTCTACTACCGTTACTGTAATTTCTACAACTACAATTACTGCTGACACCAAATAACGTGCACTCCCTAGCTGACAAAGACCCCACTCCATTTGAGCGCGATGGTGTCAAAAATCCACAACCCACCATGATCACTTCAGCGAGTATCGATGAGCGAAGATAAATCCAGTCTGAAAATAATGTAACAAAGTCGGATACATCGGGCGAAAGAGCAATATAAAACTAAAGAACACAACAAAAGAAGGCAACAGAAGAAGGCCAGAATGATTATGTTGAATGTTGCAGTGATAGTAGTAGTAGCAGAAGCTACTACTAGCGATACTAGTTCTTGTAATAGAAATAGCAGTGATAGCTACAGCAGTAGCTGAAGTAGTAGTAGTAATAAATAGTAATAATAGTAGCAGTAAAATAATTATAATGTTATTATTAGTAATGTTAACAAAAGTGGGAGCCGCGTCAGCTCAGTGGTTAGTGATCTGGACTACAAAGGACAAGAGGTAGGGTTCGATCCCAACCGACAGCTTCCGGTTCATCCAGCCTTTAATGTGTACCAGATTTTTTATTTTGGGGAGGTGGGGGAAAGTAAAGCGGCACGGGTGTAATACCGACCACATTACCCCAAAAATCATGTGCCGATGGTCTGTAAAATTTATAGTCACTAACACCATATTCAATATACGCCACTTGGCGTGACGGGGGTACTTTACTTTTTTTTTTCACTTTAACAAAAGTAGTTGTAGTAGCCTCCATCAGTCATAGTTGACTATGGATTATGCAGTCCCCACCCTCCGAAATGTTTTCTTTTCTTCGCCGTGTATTCTCTTTTTCTATGAATTTGTCTGCTTCTTGATTGAGTTGGAGCTTTTGAGTGTATTTCCAAAGATTGTGGTCTGCAGCTATGTCTTCCCAGGCTGCAGGGTTTATGTTCAGAATCTTTATGTCACGTTTACACACGCCTATAAACAGGAGTGCTGATCGCCGCCTAGTTCTTTTGCCATCTGCTAGTTGTCCATAAAGTATATCTTTTAGTGTGCGGTCGTCTTTCATACAGTGTGTGGCCAAGCCAGCGTAACCTACGTGGTTTGAGCAGCGTGTAGATGTTCGGGAGGCCTGTGTGAGTGAGGACCTCCATGTTTATCACTTTGTCCTTCCCCTGTGGTATCAAGAATACGGCGTAGACATCGCATAGGGAATGTATTTAACCTTCTCTCCTACTTTGTATAAGCTGTCCATGATTCACTGCCATATAAAAGGATACTGGCGATCCTGTCATGGTAAACTGTGGCCTTCGTTTTGTTGTCAGGTTGGTGCTTTGCCAAACGCGCCCAGAAAGGCGGACGGAGGTGGTAGCTTCATGGTGATAGATGATTATATAAATAGTGGTAGCATTACAAATAATAGTGATAGTAGTAGTAGTTGTAGTAATTTTAGTAGTAGTAGTTGTAGTAATTTTAGTAGTAGTAGTAGTTGTAGTAATTTTAATAGTAGTAGTAGTTGTAGTAATTTTAGTAGTAGTAGTAGTAGTAGTAGTAGCAGTTGTAGTAATTTTAGTAGTAGTAGTAGTAGTTGTAGTAATTTTAGTAGTAGTAGTAGTAGTTGTAGTAGTTTTAGTAGTAGTAGTTGTAGTAATTTTAGTAGTAGTAGTAGTAGTAGCAGTTGTAGTAATTTTAGTAGTAGTAGTAGTAGTAGTAGTAGTTGTAGTAATTTTAGTAGTAGTAGTAGTTGTTGTAGTAATTTTAGTAGTAGTAGTAGTTGTAGTAATTTTAGTAGTAGTAGTAGTAGTAATTGTAGTAATTTTAGTAGTAGTAGTTGTTGTAGTAATTTTAGTAGTAGTAGTAGTAATTGTAGTAATTTTAGTAGTAGTAGTTGTAGTAATTTTAGTAGTAGTAGTAGTAGTTGTAGTAATTTTAGTAGTAGTAGAAGTAGTTGTAGTAGTAATTGTAGTAGTAGTTGTTGTAGTTGTTCTTGTTGCAGTTTTCTACCTTTCAGCTTCCTGTAGAGCATAGGTCTTCAAAAACACTTTCCAAGCCGTTGTGTTTCTTACCATTCTTTTAAGATCATTCCATGTCTTCCCCATCATCTTCATTTCTGCTTCCCTCTGTCTTCTCCAAAAATATTTTGGTCTTCCTCTTTGTCTCTCCCGCTGGGAATTCATAAAAGGGCCTGTCGATGAGTACTCTCAGTTGGCTTCCGTAGTGTGTATCCTATCCAGCGCCATTGTCTTCGCTGTATCTCTTTATCCACTGCTATTTGACCGGTACATTTCTATAATTCTATGTTAGTGATTTTGTCCTGCAATTTCCATCCTTTTATCCTGCTTAAGCATCCATTAATGAAAGTCTGTATCTCCATGATTGTCATTTTTGTTCTCCATGTTTCACTGCCATATTTTTTACAAGACTGACTTAACATTGGATTTGAAAAAAAAATATTTTGTTTTTCTAGGTCCTCGTGTGCCTTGCAGCGTCGAAAGAAAATAGTAAACTCTTGACAAAACTGTGGTTGATACTCAGACTTTGTGCAATGTTTAATGCTTGAGGAATCCGTTGTTGGTGCCCTCATTTGTCCATTAGTTGTTGCGTCCTGTCGTCTCTTGCTTGTTGTCCAGATGGTCGTCACAAAACAAAGGCACCCTTCGTTATACCAAATGTGATTCTTTTGTTATCACACTATCGATGCTATACGGGAGAGGAAGAAGGAAAGGAACACATAGAAAGAGAAAGACGGGAAGAAAGCAAGAAAGAAAGAAAGAAACACGGAGAAAGAGACAGATAAAGACAGAAAGAAAGAAAGAAACACGGAGAAAGAGACAGATAAAGAAAGAAAGAAAGAAAGAAACAGATAAAGAAAGAAAGAAAGAAAGAAACATGGAGAAAGAGACAGATAAAGAAAAAGAAAGAAAGAAAGAAACATGGAGAAAGAGACAGATAAAGAAAGAAAGAAAGAAAGAAACACGGAGAAAGAGACAGATAAAGAAAGAAAGAAAGAAAGAAAGAAAGAAAGAAAGAAAGAAAGAAGAAAGAAAGAAAGAAAGAAAGAAAGAAAGAAAGAAAGAAATAAACATGGAGATAGAGACAGATAAAAAAAAGAAAGAAAGAAACAAAGAAATAAACATGGAGATAGAGATAAAGAAAGAAAGAAAGAAAGAAAGAAATAAACATGGAGAAAGAGACAGATAAAGAAAGAAAGAAAGAAAGAAAGAAAGAAAGAAAGAAAGAAAGAAAGAAAGAAAGAAAGACTGGCTCTATACAGACAACAGCGGCTATCTCCTCTCTATAACCTCGGGTGACAGACTATCATCAGATACCGCCACTGTTGTCTGTTATGAGCCAATCTTTTAAAGAAGTGTCTCTCTCTTTGTGTTTCTTCCTTTTTAATTTTGTCTCTCTATACTTGTATCTTTCTTTCTTTCTTTATTTTCCTTTCTCTCTCTCTGTGTTTCTTTCTTTTTACTTTTGTCTCTCTATACTTGTATCTTTCTTTATTTATTTATTTTCCTTTCTCTCTCTCTGTGTTTCTTTCTTTTTACTTTTGTCTTTCTATACTTGTATCTTTATTTATTTATTTTCCTTTCTTTCTCTCTATTTGTGTTTCTTTCTTTTTACTTTTGTCTCTCTATACTTGTATCTTTCTTTATTTATTTATTTTCCTTTCTTTCTCTCTCAGTGTTTCTTTCCTTTCTTTTTTTTTCTCTTTTCCTGCCTCTCTCTCTCTCTCTCTCTCTCTCTCTCTCTTTCTATACGTTTCATTCTTCTTTTCATTTCATTTTTCTTTCCTTCTCTCTTCCTGTCTCTGTTTATGTGTGTCTTTCTTTTTTTTTCTTTCTTTCTTTCTTTCTTTCTTTCTTTCTTTCTCTTTATATGGGTTTTTTCATTTAATGTTTCTTTCTATGTGCTTCTTTGTCTATCTCTCTTTCTTTCTTCCTGCTTCTCTCTGTGTGTTTCTTTCTTTTCATTTCTTCCTCTCTCTCCCTCTGTCTACGTGTATCTTTCCTTCCTCATCTGTCAATGCCTCTTATAATAAAGACAGCGTGTTCCAGCGTAACAAAAAGCTGGGAACCACTGCCTCCATTTTGTAAGTTGATATCGCAAGGGAGGTAACGCCGTTAATTTGTTGAAGGCCTGGGGCAGCCTGACAGGATCACTTAACCAAAGCATGCACAAATCAAATTGTGACGTCACCAGGCAACTTCTGTTTTACGCGCTCTTCATTTCAAAGAAAACACAAAAAACACATTCCTAGAGCCGGCAGACGAGTTCCCCAGCGCGGGCTGCAGGTGTTGTGTTAGCCAGCTGTCCACGAGATGCAGACACTCAAATCCTGCTCTCAAAAATACCCTCCTCTCGTCCTCGTGTTATGCAGCGTTTTACCGCTTTCTTTCATCTGTTGGATCCTTCGTTTGCCTTGGAAGTGTTCAAATGCCCTCTACGCCTGTCCCTCTCTCTCAGCTGTTCTGGGACATGACAACAAGAGCCAAATGCTTCTACTGATTCCTTGTTCAGTTTTTGCTTCTGAGAGGAGATGTCAAGAGACTGTGCTCTTGCACATGGTAACTGTCAGCATCCTGTAGTGCTGCCTTTGCCCTCACGGCTTAAGTATCACGAATACACCACCTCCCAACATACACACACACACACAGACAAACACACACACACAGACAAACACACACACACAGAGTTCTCCTCCGCAATTTCACTCTCTGGTTTGTAGTATCAAGTTGGTTAGAATGTGGTGCCAGGTTGGTTAGAATATGGTGCCAAGTTGGTTAGAATGTGGTGCCAAGTTGGTTAGAATGTGGTGCAAAGTTGGTTAGAATGTGGTGCCAGGTTGGTTAGAATGTGGCGCTAGGGTGGTTAAAATGTAGTGTTAGGTTGGTTAGAATGTGGCGCTAGGGTGGTTAGAATGTAAAGCCAGGTTGGTTAGAATGTGGTACCAGGTTGGTTAGAATGTAGTGTTAGGTTGGTTAGAATGTGGCGCTAGGGTGGTTAGAATGTAGTGCCAGGTTGGTTAGAATGTGGTACCAGGTTGGTTAGAATGTAGTGTTAGGTTGGTTAGAATGTGGTACCAGGTTGGTTAGAATGTAGTTTTAGGTTGGTTAGAATGTAGCGCCAGGTTGGTTAGAATGTAGTGTTAGGTTGGTTATAATGTGGTACCAGGTTGGTTAGAATGTAGTGTTAGGTTGGTTAGAATGTGGTACCAGGTTGGTTAGAATGTAGTGTTAGGTTGGTTAGAATGTGGTACCAGGTTGGTTAGAATGTAGTGCCAGGTTGGTTAGAATGTGGTACCAGGTTGGTTAGAATGTAGTTTTAGGTTGGTTAGAATGTAGCGCCAGGTTGGTTAGAATAAAGCGCCAGGTTGGTTTGTATGTGGTGGTAGGTTGGTTAGAATGTAGTACCAGGTTGGTTAGAATGTAGTACCAGGTTGGTTAGAATGTAGCTCAGGTTGGTTAGTATGTGGTGGCAGGTTGGTCAGAATGTAGTGTTAGGTTGGTTAGAATGTAGTACCAGGTTGGTTAGAATGTAGTGCCAGGTTGGTTAGAATGTAGTGAATCAATTCAGATGAAGAAGTATGCTTACAGCACTCGGAAAAAAATGACAAAATAATCAACAACAAAAAAAAAAGCAAAGAACAATATAAGGACCGAAGCAGGATCGAACCCGTACTCAGTGGCACAGTGCTTTGCCACGAAAAGCCAAACGCTAGGGAACACTGCCACTCAGCTAACTAAATCAGGTAGTTCAGAATGTAGTGTCAGGTTGGTTAGAATGTAATGCCAGGTTGGTTAGAATGTGGTGCCAGGTTAGTTAGAATGTAGTGTCAAGTTGGTTAGAATGTAGTGTCAAGTTGGTTAGAATGTAATGCCAGGTTGGTTAGAATGTAGTGCCAGGTTGGTTAGAATGTAGTGTCAAGTTGGTTAGAATGTAGTGCCAGGTTGGTTAGAATGTAGTGCCAGGTTGGTTAGAATGTAGTGTCAAGTTGGTTAGAATGTAGTGCCAGGTTGGTTAGAATGTAGTGCCCGGTTGGTTATAATGTAGTGTGTCAGTTGTAATTGCAAGTGTTTGGAATAAGGCGTGGTGCGAGTAGAAAGAGACTATTTGATAGGTATATTTCACCAGCGGCAAGATACTGTAGCTTTCAGCATAAAGACTCGTCGCTGCCTCATGACGTGGTCGTCCCTCGTGAATTACAACATAAAGACTCGTCATCGCCTCATGACGTGAACGTCCCTCGTAAATTACAGAATAAAGACAGAATAAACACGTGAACATGTTTGTTGCCTATTGTAAGGATCGTCAGTACGTGAACATGTTTGTTGCCTGTTGTAAGGATCGTCAGTACGTGAACATGTTTGTTGCCTATTGTAAGGATCGTCAGTACGTGAACATGTTTGTTGCCTGTTGTAAGGATCGTCAGTACGTGAACATGTTTGTTGCTTGTTGTAAGGATCGTCAGTACGTGAACATGTTTGTTGCTTGTAGTAAGGATCGTCAGTACGTGAACATGTTTGTTGCTTGTTGTAAGGATCGTCAGTACGTGAACATGTTTGTTGCTTGTTGTAAGGATCGTCAGTACGTGAACATGTTTGTTGCTTGTTGTAAGGATCATCAGTACCTGAACATGTTTGTTGCTTGTAGTAAGGATCGTCAGTACGTGAACATGTTTGTTGCTTGTTGTAAGGATCGTCAGTACGTGAACATGTTTGTTGCTTGTTGTAAGGATCGTCAGTACGTGAACATGTTTGTTGCTTTTTGTAAGGATCGTCAGTACGTGAACATGTTTGTTGCTTGTTGTAAGGATCGTCAGTACGTGAACATGTTTGTTGCTTGTTATAAGGATCGTCAGTACGTGAACATGTTTGTTGCTTGTTGTAAGGATCGTCAGTACGTGAACATGTTTGTTGCTTGTTGTAAGGTTTTTCCACGTTCGTTGGCTAAAAGGATTTCCACGGCGTCGAAGGAAAATCTGCTCAGGGGCACAGAATGAGGCTTATGGTAGATCTGAAACACCACGGTGTGATTTCTGTTGAGAACAGGCACGCTCCTGAGGAGAGGTACCATCACATCCCCGACCGATCTGGGTGAAACGAGATCGCAGTAGACGTAGACATTTTTCGCAACACTTTCCAAGTCCATTACGCCCACGCTGTAGACATCGGGAGCTGCGTCTGATATAGAGGTCGTGAGGAAGGCTAACATGTTTTTCAAAGTGTCGCCTATGGTAACACTGACCCCTTTTTCGTAGAGTTTCAAGTTGGCTTTATTCACCTCATTCGCATAAAGGAATCCCATTTTTTTCGCTTTACACCCGCGCTCGACTCCTCCTCCTCCTTTATGATCAACGCATGCAATGCGCAGATGAAAGCAGCGGGTATCTTGTATAACCCCGGTGCCAGGGTTACGGTGAAGGGGGATCTAACGCCGCGAATTTCGTTGTTAACGAGAGGTTCCTAACGAATCCAGACATCACCCTCTAATACATTGAAAAAATTAAGCGGAAACTGTATCTCCACCAGCGCGATCTCATACTGCGTCGAAATGTCAATGGTCTGAGGGAGTTTAACGAAAAGTGGCCGGGGTTATTATCCTTAAAAAGTTTCATAGATGCATTGCTGGGTACGGTGACATAAAAACTCATTTTACTTGTTTCACCGTCGCCTCTCCAAGTTTGGATTCTGTAGCATGTAACCCAAACAGATGCTCAGTAGGACTATCCACAGTTTTCCCTCCTTTGCGTCTGGCTTTTCGGTGGTCAGATTGAACAGCGAGACCGCTACAACTGTATATATAACTACCACTTGAAAAATAAAGACAAGCTCTAAGCGGGGGATAGTTTCCCAAACACAGACCACAGCTTGGTTCGCTCTCTCCTCACTCCCGTGTTTACGGCTCGCAAAACAGGCTCTCCAAAAGTGTCCTCTTCTTTTCCTTTTTTTTCTCCTTCTTCTTCTCTTCTTCTTCTTCTTCTTCTTCTTCTTCTCTCATCTCTAGTTTTTGTATCTGACAATATCCTTGGTCGGTATCCAACTGTTGAATAAGGAATCGTACCCAAACCACTTAACTAAACTCTCTTTTCGGCCAAATGATGTGCGACGCTCGGTTATGATACTCTCGATTCTGTACTCGTGCTTGTCTCCAACTTTTTGAATTTCTGGTGTGTAGAATGACCTCTCTATCTCGTCGCCCTTATCTTCTTTCAACACATATGTAACGGGGTTTGTTTCATTTACTCAACTGATGGAAAACAGTTCCTCCGTAAAAGCCGGGGCATAACCTTTTTAAAATTGGCTCTGCCCAGGACCAGTCTAACTCGATCACTGACCTTATACAGGGGTCTTTCAAATTTAAAGCTGCGTCTGTTACTATACAACGTGTTCCATACCTGTTCTTGATTGTCTGTGCTGACGTCGACCGGTGCCATTTTTATACTTAATAAATGTAACCTGATGACTCAACCACCGATTGATCTCGTTAAGTCCTAGTTTGGTGTTACGTAGCAGGGCGGTTGCACCACTATATGCCCCTGAACGACTAGGGTCAAAATAATGATGTCTCAATATTTTCTCCACCGTTCCCATTTTGGTGTTGGAAATCCGCTCTTTCTTCTTTTAGGTCTCAGTTTATATGTGATTACCTGCGGAGTGTTTTCATTACCTATCTTTGAGGTTTCCGCTGCTGGTGTCTTGGTCTGCTCTGGTGGTACCTCGTGTGATGCTGAAGGAGAAGGTGTTTTTTTCTGTTAATGTGTTGTGTTGAAATTAGATAGACCGAGCCCAGTAAGCGTCGTTTATACTGCTCCATTCTAGTTAAATACTGACGCAGAGCACGTTAGTACACTCTGGCCTTATCAATGGGTGCTAAATGATCGCGGAATAGGATACGTTGCATTTCATCATCTAAATCTCTCAAGTTGTCATTGATCGCCTCGGGTGGGGTATACGTGGTAGTAGTCTGTTTCAGACCCTCGAGCAATTGAGGATCCATCAAAACCATTTTTAGGCCATTGTTACGCACCTAGTACTCCACCGAGAAAACTTAATATAGGTCGGATCAAAGCACCTATGAATCCACCGGTTTGTAGAATCTCTTTCCGCCGCTTAAGAGTCGGTTTCTTTTTAGTGAGAAGTCTCAACTTGTTCTTGTGTCGACGTAGCTCGCACTTTTGTTGCTGAGTGAGTCTAACATTACCTATTAATATGTTATGACAACACTCGCACAAAAAGTTAATGAGTTTGGGAGAGGCCGTTTTCAATATTGCTCTTAAACCGCTCCGTGTGGCGGCGCGCATACATTTCAACATTTCACCGTGCCGTCTAAGTGATTCATCGCACATTTTTGTTACTTTGGCAGGTAGACGATTTGTCTCTCCCCTGATAGTATTTTTGATCTCAACCTAAGATTATCAGGTGTATCTGACGAAGGTCAACCAACAAGTAACAGTGAAGAGACGCTGTCACGTCCTTAAAACTAGCTTGGAGGTAACCCACCTGTCGTGGGTACATTTGTTTAGCAAGATTGATAATTTGGCTTCCGTCTCTCGGGTTCTTGAAAAGGACTAAATAATGTGTATTGAGGCTTATGGTTCGATGCTCCTTATTTTTTCCGAATAGGTTTTGAACAATATACATCACACTAATATCTCTGTGATGACTACATTTGGTGAATAATTTTGTTACCCTCTCGTCCGTCTCCGACATCAAGTCATCGATGACGATCAGTCTTCTCTTCTTACCACCTTCCAATTTATCGATGTCTGATAGACCCTCGATAAATCTCACTGACCCCATAGTCTCGTATATCGGTTGCCATTCCCCATAACACCATATAACTTCCTCCCGTACGGGGCCAGCTAACTCGTGAAGGTTCTGTATAAACGTTTGCACAAATACCGTTTTCCCACACCCTGTAGGTCCGGCTATCAGAGCTGTGAATGGGTGTTTCCAGCGTGGATCCATCCTCACAAATGACATTTTAGTGATTATACCACAAAAAAAAATGTATATATATATTTTCCCACCTCGACGAGGCTGAATGGGATTTGATGTAACAGTAACAACAAGTGATTTTAGGTCGGCATGCAAGGTTTCCCCTCTTTTAACTCACACCTATTTTAAAATCTGCATCCTATATAAACACTACGGGGTTTCCTAGTTTCAGTACGCGTTACCTGAGACCGAATTGTTACATATACACACATACACAATTATTTCACACATCATCGGTCAGGTCAGCTTGGGATTTCCCACACATCACCACTTGGCTCAGTCCGAGGGGTCAATTCCGAGGTGGGGGTCACCACTGAACATGTCTCAACACGCCTGATAACGCATTGCATTCGTTGCTATAAATAGACAGTCCTCGACCCGACTACAGTAAGGTATAAAGCTCAGTCGATATCAGTGTATATGCACACACAGATAACCAGTGTCTGTTATCGAGTGGTTTGTGTTTTTTTCTTTGAATATGGAGTCGTGTAGCGTGAAAATACCAGCTTCGTTTGATATTTGTGATCAGCGCATATTCATGTCACGTGGTAATGAGAATATAATTCCATTGTCAAAGGATGGCGTTAAGGCAGTCTCAGTTTGTGTTTTTCGTAACAGACCATTGATAGAGTCCTACGATGTAAGTTCCGGCCAGTTCATACCCCCACTCATATACGGGCGGGCTGCTGTATTAATGATGGCACATGTCGACGATGATGATGACAATTTATAATACCATCACGGAATGTTAGCGAAGGTACAGGTAAAAGCATTTTTATCGAATTATTTATTGATATTCCAGTGAAGGACTAACACTAAAACCTATAAAGAATAAAGTGAGAGAACACGCGTTTTAATTTTTCCTAGTTCCCATCCGCTGCAGCATTTAAAATCCATAACAATAGGATAATCTCTGACCACGAGCCTCCCCCACAGCCGAGCCAGCCAGCGCGGATCACCTGGTCACCGGTCGGTCCGAACACAGGTCGGCGGGTCACCGGTCCGAACCGAACCAAAAAATGCCTAACATCCGAACAAAAAAATGCACAGCAACATTATAAACATGCACAGACACTAGTTATATAGACAATATACCAAATGTTTCTGAACTAACGGATAGTGTGTACCGGTTTTCTCACTACTTCCGTGGTGTGTGATGTAGTTGTATGTATTTTTAGAATAAGGCGTGGTGCGAGTAGGAAGAGTCCTTTTGAGAGATGTATTTCACCAGCAGTAAGATACTGTAATAATAAGCATGACGACTCGTCACCGCCTCATGGCGTGGACGGCCTTCGTGATTTCAGCATGAAGACTCGTCACCACCTCATGACTTGAACGGCCCTCGTGATTTCAAGCATGAAAACTCGTCACCGCCTCATGACTTGAACGGCCTCGTGATTTCAAGCATGAAAACTCGTCACCGCCTCATGACTTGAACGGCCCTCGTGATTTCAAGCATGAAGACTCGTCACCACCTCATGATGTAGAAGACCCGTGAGTCATGTACCAATTCTCTCAGACAACCAGTAACTCATCGTCTCAGACAACCAGTAACTCATCGTCTCAGACAGCAGTCACTGCGCCTGTCTCAGGAGGTAACGCCTGGGAGTCATGACCCAGGCATGCCCAACTTCACTAGAGTTTCAATAAGTTAAAGGGTAGAAAAACTGTCTCGACTGTGTCTTCTTCTGATGATCAGATTGCCTCCAGCTGCTAAGTTGTGTATAAACAGTTTCCTATTACTTATAGACTATATTCACGTCGTAGTCTATGTTTTCTGTTTGACGCTAGTAGAAGGCTCACAGCAGAAACGTCGGCACTGTGGAGATTTACCGTACAACTGATGCTGTGTATTTGCTGCTGTTACTTATCTTATTTTAAGTGCCAGTTACTTCTCAAGGAGATGGCGTCTCCTTCTCGTCTACCGCAACAATCAGGTGAGAGCTGACATACTTTACCTGTCTGGAGAACTTTTGTAGATGGCAGGTGAGAAGAGATTCTGTCAGCTCTCACTTTGTGCAGGCCTGCAGCAGAGGTGGCAGACGGCTGTTGTGTCTGCCGAGGTCATCAGGAGCGTCGTTTCCCAGCCCTGTCATTAGATATATAACGTTGTGTCACAGCCTTGGCTTTAGATACATAACGTTGTGTCACAGCCCTGACATTAGAGACATAATATGTCACATCTCTGACATTAGAGACACAACATGTCACATCCCTGACATCAAATACACAATAGCTGTATAAATATATAATAGTAGCAGTAACAAATGATGTGCTAATGTCGGATGCCTTGGGCCGAAAGATGTAAATTTACTGTAAACGGCAACACAAGCTTTTAAGGGCTGACGATAAAGAGAAGTAGCCGCCGAGAAAATTTCAAAGATAAAAGAAGAAAGTTTGCTTCTCAACGAACACATCAAAGTTAACCGAGCTAAAAAATGGGTACCTAACTTGAAGATTTAGAGAAGCCATGGACGGTGTTGTAATCACAAAGCCTTTTTTAATCATTATGTTGATTGTTGCTGTTCTAGAACTTTAATCTTTTCAATCATTCGTTCCTCTGGCCCAACATCGCGAGTGATATCAGTTTGTGGTAGCGATCTCTTAAACGCAAACACATACACAAACACATACCACAAACACAAACACAAACCACAAAAACAAACCACAAACACAAACACAAAAACAAACCACAAACACAAACCACAAACACAAACCACAAACACAAACCACAAACACAAACCACAAACACAAACCACAAACCACAAACACAAACCACAAAAACAAACCACAAACACAAACACAAAAGCAAACCACAAACACAAACCACAAACACAAACCACGAACTAAACATAGAGAGAGCAGCCATAAACATGCCTCTTGGTGAGCGGATCGACGTCAGGGTACATACAACCCCACAGCAACGACGATAACGCAGTTGCGTGAAAACATGTCAGTTGCAATGTGTGTTTAAGAATATGTGTTTATGTGAGGTGTATGCGCGCGCATGTATGCAAGTGTGTGTGTGTGTGGCCTGCTGACCTGGTCCATCACTGAGTGACCCATGGTATTTTCTGAACAGTGGGATGGTTATCATCCCACGCAAACTACCTTTCCCAATCACACAGAGTACCTGTTACCAAAGTTTCTTCCCCTATCACAGAGAGTACTTGTTATCGAAGTACCTTCTCCTATCACAGAGATTACTTGTTATCGAAGTACCTTTCCCTGTCACAGAGAGTACTTGTTATCGAAGTACCTTTCCCTGTCACAGAGAGTACTTGTCATAGAAGTACATTCCCCTGTTACAGAGAGTACTTGTCATAGAAGTACCTTTCCCTGTCACAGACTGTACTAATTATCATAGTAACTTTTCCTGTTACTGAGAGTACTTGTTGTTGAAGTACCTTTCCCTGTTACAGAGAGTACTTGTCATAGAAGTACCTTTCCCTGTTACAGAGAGTACTTGTCATAGAAGTACCTTTCCCTGTTACAGAGAGTACTTGTCATAGAAGTACCTTTCCCTGTTACAGCGAGTACTTGTCATAGAAGTACCTTTCCCTGTTACAGAGAGTACTTGTCAAAGAAGTACCTGTCCCTGTCACAGAGAGTACTTGTTATTGAAGTACCTTTCCCTGTTACAGAGAGTACTTGTTTTCGAAATATCTTTCCCTGTCACAGACTGTACTAATTATCATAGTAACTTTTCCTGTTACTGAGAGTACTTGTTATTGAAGTACCTTTCCCTGTTACAGAGAGTACTTGTCATAGAAGTACCTTTCCCTGTTACAGAGAGTACTTGTCATAGAAGTACCTTTCCCTGTTACAGAGAGTACTTGTCATAGAAGTACCTTTCCCTGTTACAGAGAGTACTTGTCAAAGAAGTACCTTTCCCTGTCACAGAGAGTACTTGTTATTGAAGTACCTTTCCCTGTTACAGAGAGTACTTGTTATCAAAGTGTCTTTTCCTGTCACAGAGAGTACTTGTTATCGAAATATCTTTCCCTGTCACAGACTGTACTAATTATCATAGTAACTTTCCTGTCACTGAGAGTACTTGTTATCGAAGTATCTTCCGCTGTCACAGAGAGTACTTGTTATCGAAGTATCTTCCGCTGTTACAGAGAGTACTTGTTATCGAAGTACCTTTCCCTTTCACAGAGAGTACTTGTTATAGAAGTACCTTTCCCTATCACAGAGAGTACCTGTTATAGAAGTACCTTTCCCTATCACAGAGAGTACCTGTTATAGAAGTACCTTCCTCTATCACAGAGAGTGCTTGTTATCAAAGTACCATCCCCATATCACAGAGTACTTGATATTGAATTATCTTTCTCTATCTCAGAGAGTACTTGATATCAAAGTGCCTTTCCCAATCACAGAACGACATGATATCAAAGTACAATTCCCTGTCACAGAAAGTACTTGTCTATTGCCCATATTAAAAGCCAAAAAATCACCCATAATAAAAGATCACTGTAAAGATGGTGCTACCATTTTGGAATGAGTCAGAGAGAAGTCCTACAATGATTGTCAGTGGAAACAAAGAAGCAGTTTGGAAGGTTTTCCATAACTTACACGGTGATAAAAGGCAAATACCCACAAGTCAGTAACAAACAAACAAGATTAAGTGCCTCATGGAAGATAGTAACAAATCAGAGACAAATATTACTCACCTGACCTCCATTGACTCATCCTTGACCCTGACCTATACCAGAAACAAGGTCACCATTCAAATGGCCTTGGCACAGTTCCGAATCTGTCACATCAACACTACAAGACACTGGCTGTATTCTCAGCAACAGAAAAATATCAACATAACCTTTGCCCTACTTTCTTTAAGTGTGTCACACTTGATTTAACCTTGACTTAGAACACGTGGTATTCACATACAGATGTTTCTACAGCACAGCAGGCACACCTATAGGTGTCGAATCCTTCTCAAAATACAACAACAGTCACAGACTTGTTTGTATATTTCCTTCCAGTAATTCCATCACGTTAGCTCGCTGGTTATCACAAGAGGCCACCGTTATTACGTCACACCCCTTCTAGATCTGACTCCACATTTTCAGAATGACTCCTTCTCGAACGTGCTCTATGCCGTACTTCAATAGATCTCTATATATGCCCAAGTTATAATGTTCTAATCTTCTGCTACCGATGCCCTATTAGTGAATCACTAGATAGCCAATCTATAATGTTCTACTATCGACGTCATATGAGAAGATCACTAGTTAGCCTATCTATAATGTTCTACTATATAGGTTTTATCGATAGATCTCTAAATAGCCATGTTATAATGTTCTACTATCGACGTCATATAAGAAGATCACTAGTTAGCCTAGCTATAATGTTCTACTTTATAGGTTTTATCAGTAGATCTCTTGATAGCCATGCTATAATGTTCTATTGTCGACGTCTTATCAGCAGATCTCTCTATGGCCAGGCAATAATGTTCGACTATAATGTTCGCTACAATACTCTAATATCTTCAGTAATCAAGAAAAGACGATGGTCATATGTTGGACATGTGATGAGGAGAGATAACAATCGAATAACAAAGCAAGCCCTCATGTGGGAAACAACAGGTAAGAGAAAAAGAGGCCGACCCAGAGACACACTGAAAAGAACATTGATCAGAGAGGCTAGAGCAGCAGGAATCGGCTCCCTCAATGAGATAAAGTTGCTTTCACAGAACAGAGCCAAATGGCGAGATTTGATAAAATATCTTTAGAAGTATTGAAAACTGCTAGAGTAAAAATGTAGATATGAGAAAGAGTATCTGGGTCTATGCCCTATGGGCCGGCTACGGCTTGAAAGGTCAATAGATAGAAAGATAATATTCTACTACCGGTGTTCTAACCGTAGATCTCTAGATAGCCAAATTATCGCGTTGTGACAGTTCATTCTACTGTTGGGGGGACTTGTTGGTCTCGAGGCAAGACGCCGGCCTCGAGACAGAGAGGTTGTGGGTTCAAATTCTGGCTACATCGGTTGGGATTTTTATTTATGATTTCTCTCTGCGGCAACCACCCCTGGTCTCAGCAGCGGGGCCCGGCTTGAAACGTCAATTACTCATGGACGGAAAAAAAAATATGAGTACCGCTGAAGTCGGAGTTATCTGCCTGTGCGGCGAGGGACCCCTGTGCACACGGCTGCCAGGGAAAAAATCGATTAACACGCAAAATTCAGTTTCTAGTCTCTAGGGACTTCGTCAGAGGTGAAAGCTGGCGAACAAAAAATGCTACTGTTGTAACAAGCTCTAATGTCCATACTATCAAATACCGTCAACAAGAACTCAGAATTAGCTTCGCGAGCATCACAGTATCATAAACGTTCGTGCAAAATAAACACAAAATGGTATACAGCAGCTAAACTAATAGAAAGACAAAACAAGCTACGACGTTCCGGCAAAAGCCTTCTTCATCAGGTACAAGATACTATTGTAATATACACAAAGAAACCTGAATACGAAAATCAAACACTGATCCGAAAAATGGCGGAAAGAAGCGGTTGCCAGGATTTACTGTAGCCGTTAATTATAATAAAAATTGAAAGATGTAAATACATACATTTAGTTTCAGCGTGGGAATCAGTAGGCGATAGATACATATCGTTTGTGACGCGAACATACGTGGTGACAACATGGCTGTTCATTGAGAAACCAACAGGTCTAGCACTTGTTTCACACACTCCAGATATGGCGGAGGATATCACAGATAATTCTCCAGTCACACAATACAAGCTTTGAGTTATCCCCCTTTATTACCCAGATGGCTCTCGTGTTTCTAGGTTACGGCGGGCAGCGTCATCCATTTACAAATAATTGTTTCTGATGATTTCCTTAATTGATAACGCCGAGACTTGACCCACGGGGGACGTGGGTGTGTGTGGTGTGCCGTTTGTGTGTTGGATTTCTCTGCCTTATTCACCTCACTTGCCAGTTGTTGCAGGACCATGTTGATGGAGAGGTGGGTCAGATGAAGAAGTCTCGGTAAATATTTCCTGGAGACAGAACGGAAGTTACTGTCGTTTGTTACTTTCCCAACTGGGCAGTGGAAGTCGTTGTCTACAGTGTATGTTTAGTTGTCGTGGGGACAGTGTCGTATGATGTGCTAGTTAGTCGGTCGAAGGTAGATATGACGTCACGTCGTCTGATGTGGCTTCTGTGCAGTCCGACAGGTAAAGATGACGTCACATCGTCTGATGTGGATTCTGTGCAGTCCGACAGGTAAAGATGACGTCACATCATCTGATGTGGTTTCTGTGCAGTCCGGCAGGTAAAGATGACGTCACATCATCTGATGTGGTTTCTGTGCAGTCCGACAGGTAAAGATGACGTCACATCGTCTGATGTGGTTTCTGTGCAGTCCGACAGGTAAAGATGACGTCACATCATCTGATGTGGTTTCTGTGCAGTCCGACAGGTAAAGATTACGTCACATCATCTGATGTGGTTTCTGTGCAGTCCGACAGGTAAAGATGACGTCACATCGTCTGATGTGGTTTCTGTGCAGTCCGACAGGTAAAGATGACGTCACATCGTCTGATGTGGTTTCTGTGCAGTCCGACAGGTAAAGATGACGTCACATCATCTGATGTGGTTTCTGTGCAGTCCGACAGGTAAAGATGACGTCACATCATCTGATGTGGTTTCTGTGCAGTCCGACAGGTAAAGATGACGTCACATCATCTGATGTGGTTTCTGTGCAGTCCGACAGGTAAAGATGACGTCACATCATCTGATGTGGTTTCTGTGCAGTCCGACAGGTAAAGATGACGTCACATCATCTGATGTGGTTTCTGTGCAGTCCGACAGGTAAAGATGACGTCACATCGTCTGATGTGGTTTCTGTGCAGTCCGACAGGTAAAGATGACGTCACATCGTCTGATGTGGTTTCTGTGCAGTTCGACAGGTAAAGATGACGTCACATCGTCTGATGTGGTTTCTGTGCAGTCCGACAGGTAAAGATGACGTCACATCATCTGATGTGGTTTCTGTGCAGTCCGACAGGTAAAGATGACGTCACATCATCTGATGTGGTTTCTGTGCAGTCCGACAGGTAAAGATGACGTCACATCATCTGATGTGGTTTCTGTGCAGTCCGACAGGTAAAGATGACGTCACATCATCTGATGTGGTTTCTGTGCAGTCCGACAGGTAAAGATGACGTCACATCGTCTGATGTGGTTTCTGTGCAGTCCGACAGGTAAAGATGACGTCACATCGTCTGATGTGGTTTCTGTGCAGTCCGACAGGTAAAGATGACGTCACATCATCTGATGTGGTTTCTGTGCAGTCCGACAGGTAAAGATGACGTCACATCATCTGATGTGGTTTCTGTGCAGTCCGACAGGTAAAGATGACGTCACATCATCTGATGTGGTTTCTGTGCAGTCCGACAGGTAAAGATGACGTCACATCATCTGATGTGGTTTCTGTGCAGTTCGACAGGTAAAGATGACGTCACATCATCTGATGTGGTTTCTGTGCAGTCCGACAGGTAAAGATGACGTCACATCATCTGATGTGGTTTCTGTGCAGTCCGACAGGTAAAGATGACGTCACATTATCTGATGTGGTTTCTGTGCAGTCCGACAGGTAAAGATGACGTCACATCGTCTGATGTGGTTTCTGTGCAGTCCGACAGGTAAAGATGACGTCACATCATCTGATGTGGTTTCTGTGCAGTCCGACAGGTAAAGATGACGTCACATCATCTGATGTGGTTTCTGTGCAGTCCGATAGGTAAAGATGACGTCACATCGTCTGATGTGGTTTCTGTGCACTCTGTCAGGTAGCGATGTTCTATTGTCGACGACTTATCAGTAAATGTCTCTACAAAGAAGTAAAGTACCCCCGTCACGCCAAGTGGCGTATAGGGAATATGGTGTTAGTGACCATAAATTTTACAGACCTTCGGCGCATGATTTTTGGGGTAATGTGGTCGGTATTACGCCCGTGCCGCTTTACTTTCCCAGAAAAAAATCCGGTACCCATTAAAGGCTGGGTGAACCAGAAGTTGTCGGTTGGGGTCGAACCCTACCCCTTGTTCTTTGTTTAGTCCAGTTCACTAACCACTGAGCTATCGCGGCTCCCAGATCTCTCTATGGCCAAGCAATAATGTTCGACTATAGTGTTCGACTCTAATGTTCGACTCTAATGTTCGACTCTAATGTTCGACTATAATGTTCGACTCTAATGTTCGACTCTAATGTTCGACTATAGTGTTCGACTCTAATGTTCGACTCTAATGTTCGACTATAGTGTTCGACTCTAATGTTCGACTCTAATGTTCGACTCTAATGTTCGACTCTAATGTTCGACTCTAATGTTCGACTATAGTGTTCGACTCTAATGTTCGACTCTAATGTTCGACTATATTATTCGACTCTAATGTTCGACTATAGTGTTCGACTCTAATGTTCGACTCTAATGTTCGACTCTAATGTTCAACTCTAATGTTCAACTCTAATGTTCGACTCTAATGTTCGACTCTAATGTTCAACTCTAATGTTCGACTCTAATGTTCGACTGTAATGTTCGACTCTAATGTTCGACTCTAATGTTCGACTCTAATGTTCGACTGTAATGTTCGACTCTAATGTTCGACTCTAATGTTCGACTCTAATGTTCAACTCTAATGTTCAACTCTAATGTTCAACTCTAATGTTCAACTCTAATGTTCGACTCTAATGTTCGACTCTAATGTTCGACTCTAATGTTCGACTCTAATGTTCGACTCTAATGTTCGACTCTAATGTTCAACTCTAATGTTCGACTCTAATGTTCGACTCTAATGTTCGACTCTAATGTTCGACTGTAATGTTCGACTCTAATGTTCGACTCTAATGTTCAACTCTAATGTTCGACTCTAATGTTCGACTGTAATGTTCGACTCTAATGTTCGACTCTAATGTTCGACTCTAATACTCTAATATCTTCAGTAATCAAGAAAAGACGATGATCATATCGTCACGCGGTCCCACGTGCTGTCTGCTATGACATTGACCTTCCACCTGTTAGGCCCGCCTGTCCCCACTTCTCAGCCAATTCTCGGCCATCGTTCTGCCAGAGTTGCTGCCATGAGGCGACCATGTCACAGTGTCCCAGCCATTTGATCCAGACCTGCTGTAGTCGCCAACTCTTCGCCTTGTATCTTCCTTCTCGATTCTTCTTTTATTTTTCTTTCTTTCTTTCTTATTTATTTTTCTCTATTTCTTTCTTTCTTTCTATTTCTTTCTTTCTTTCTTTATTTCTTTCTTTATTTCTTTCTCTATTTCTTTCTTTCTCTCTCTATTTCTTTCTTTCTCTCTATTTCTTTCTTTCTCTCTCTCTATTTCTTTCTTTCTCTATTTCTTTCTTTCTCTATTTCTTTCTTTCTCTATTTCTTTCTTTCTTTCTCTATTTCTTTCTTCACTTCCTCTTGTACCCATTCGGTTGCCGATGGAGATTCAAAGTTCTGGTTCTCAGCTTCTCTCATTGTCAGTTGAAGTTGCAGCGTTTCTTTGATGTTGTCTGTCCATCTTACTCTAGGTCTGCCTCTTGCTCTTCTCCCTTCTCTTTCAATATATACTTTGTATGGTAAGGAATAAACAGCTTAAGAGAATGGCTTGGCAGAAGGTCAGCAACAGAAATGATAAATAACAGTCGAGATCGAAAGTTGTGGAGAGACATGATCACCTACGCCAGCAGGCCCGGTACTTGATGATGATGGTGGTGGTAAGGAATCACACGTCATTCTTTCTAGATGGACAAACCAGTTTATTTGTTGTTTCTGTATGTAGCTTAGGATTGGCTCAATGCCTACTCCTTCTCTTATAATGTCATTTCCGGTTCTATCTTTTCTTGTTGCTCCAAGCGTTTTTCTCGGACATCGCACTTCTGTAGTGACAAGCTTTATTTTATACTTAAACGTAAGTGTCCATGTTTGGCTTCTTTTATTGCTACGTTCAACAATTTTTTGTTTTATCGGAGGGTACTTTCGGCGACTTTTTCATATTATTTTGTAGTTAGTGCTAAAGTTAGTGGCAACAACTGGTAAAATAGAGGGAAAAAGTGATCGCGGATGGCAAAGAGAGACGATATTGAATAGCTTCGTGTAATGGTACATAAAATAATCAACAGAATTGATACGATGCACCGTAGATTTAAAAAAAATCGTGTAAGGACACAATGGCCTACGTCAACCTGTATGGCACATGATAATGAGTGTTGTGCGTGGTGCCAGACTCTTGCAGGGTGGACTCTTATCACCTCATCCCATCAAAGATAGCAAGTCTTGAAACCTCCCAGAGATGTGCCGGACTTTTATTTCTGCTGTCGTCTGCAAGGTCCGCATATTGCATACACACTGACCGTGACAATTCTAGTTTCAACTTTTAAAATATCTATCTTGGTATTGTTAAATCATGTAAGTTTACTAAACGCGTTCTGTGCCGTTTCGGTCGATAATAAGACAAATATGTATACATACAACATATTACACTCCTCTCTCCTTCTCTGACAGTTTTTTTCCATAAGTTTACTTGTATCTTCCCTCTTTCTCTGACTGTTGTTCCCATTAGTTTACTTGTATTTTCCCTCTTTCTCTGACTGTTGTTCCCATTAGTTTACTTGTATCTTCCCTCTTTCTCTGACTGTTGTTCCCATTAGTTTACTTGTATCTTCCCTCTTTCTCTGACTGTTGTTCCCATTAGTTTACTTGTATCTTCCCTCTTTCTCTGACTGTTGTTCCAATTAGTTTTCTTGTATCTTCCCTCTTTCTCTGATTGTTGTTTCCATGAGTTTACTTGTATCTTCCCTCTTTCTCTGACTGTTGTTCCCATTAGTTTACTTGTATCTTCCGTCTTTCTCTGATTGTTGTTCCCATTAGTTCACTTGTATCTTCCCTCTTTCTCTGACTGTTGTTCCCATTAGTTTACTTGTATCTTCCCTCTTTCTCTGACTGTTCTTCCCATTAGTTTTCTTGTATCTTCCCTCTTTCTCTGATTGTTGTTCCCATTAGTTTATTTGTATCTTCCCTCTTTCTCTGATTGTTGTTCCCATTAGTTCACTTGTATCTTCCCTCTTTCTCTGACTGTTGTTCCCATTAGTTTACTTGTATCTTCCCTCTTTCTCTGACTGTTGTTCCCATTAGTTTTCTTGTATCTTCCCTCTTTCTCTGACTGTTGTTCCCATTAGTTTACTTGTATCTTCCCTCTTTCTCTGACTGTTGTTCCCATTAGTTTACTTGTATCTTCCCTCTTTCTCTGACTGTTGTTCCCATTAGTTTACTTGTATCTTCCCTCTTTCTCTGACTGTTGTTCCCATTAGTTTACTTGTATCTTCCCTCTTTCTCTGACTGTTGTTCCCATTAGTTTACTTGTATCTTCCCTCTTTCTCTGATTGTTGTTTCCATGAGTTTACTTTTATCTTCCTCTTTCTCTGACTGTTGTTCCCATTAGTTTATCTTCCCTCTTTCTCTGAGTTCCCATTAGTTTACTTGTATCTTCCCTCTTTTTGACTGTTGTTCATTGTTTATCTTCCCTCTTTCTCTGATTGTTGTTCCCATTAGTTTACTTGTATCTTCCCTCTTTCTCTGACTGTTGTTCCCATTAGTTTTCTTGTATCTTCCCTCTTTCTCTGACTGTTGTTCCCATTAGTATACTTGTATCTTCCCTCTTTCTCTGATTGTTGTTCCCATTAGTTTACTTGTATCTTCCCTCTTTCTCTGACTGTTGTTCCCATTAGTTTACTTGTATTTTCCCTCTTTCTCTGACTGTTGTTCCCATTAGTTTACTTGTATCTTCCCTCTTTCTCTGACTGTTGTTCCCATTAGTTTACTTGTATCTTCCCTCTTTCTCATGACTGTTGTTCCCATTAGTTTTCTTGTATCTTCCCTCTTTCTCTGACTGTTGTTCCCATTAGTTTACTTGTATCTTCCCTCTTTCTCTGATTGTTGTTCCCATTAGTTCACTTGTATCTTCCCTCTTTCTCTGACTGTTGTTCCCATTAGTTTACTTGTATCTTCCCTCTTTCTCTGACTGTTGTTCCCATTAGTTTTCTTGTATCTTCCCTCTTTCTCTGACTGTTGTTCCCATTAGTTTACTTGTATCTTCCCTCTTTCTCTGACTGTTGTTCCCATTAGTTTACTTGTATCTTCCCTCTTTCTCTGACTGTTGTTCCCATTAGTTTACTTGTATCTTCCCTCTTTCTCTGACTGTTGTTCCCATTAGTTTACTTGTATCTTCCCTCTTTCTCTGACTGTTGTTCCCATTAGTTTACTTGTATCTTCCCTCTTTCTCTGATTGTTGTTTCCATGAGTTTACTTTTATCTTCCCTCTTTCTCTGACTGTTGTTCCCATTAGTTTATCTTCCCTCTTTCTCTGATTGTTGTTCCCATTAGTTTACTTGTATCTTCCCTCTTTCTCTGACTGTTGTTCCCATTAGTTTTCTTGTATCTTCCCTCTTTCTCTGACTGTTGTTCCCATTAGTATACTTGTATCTTCCCTCTTTCTCTGATTGTTGTTCCCATTAGTTTACTTGTATCTTCCCTCTTTCTCTGACTGTTGTTCCCATTAGTTTACTTGTATCTTCCCTCTTTCTCTGACTGTTGTTCCCATTAGTTTACTTGTATCTTCCCTCTTTCTCTGACTGTTGTTCCCATTAGTTTACTTGTATCTTCCCTCTTTCTCTGACTGTTGTTCCCATTAGTTTACTTGTATCTTCCCTCTTTCTCTGACTGTTGTTCCCATTAGTTTACTTGTATCTTCCCTCTTTCTCTGATTGTTGTTCCCATTAGTTCACTTGTATCTTCCCTCTTTCTCTGACTGTTGTTTCCATTAGTTTACTTGTATCTTCCCTCTTTCTCTGATTGTTGTTCCCATTAGTTTTCTTGTATCTTCCCTCTTTCTCTGACTGTTGTTCCCATTAGTTTTCTTGTATCTTCCCTCTTTCTCTGACTGTTGTTCCCATTAGTATACTTGTATCTTCCCTCTTTCTCTGATTGTTGTTCCCATTAGTTTACTTGTATCTTCCCTCTTTCTCTGACTGTTGTTCCCATTAGTTTATCTTCCCTCTTTCTCTGATTGTTGTTCCCATTAGTTTACTTGTATCTTCCCTCTTTCTCTGACTGTTGTTCCCATTAGTTTATCTTCCCTCTTTCTCTGATTGTTGTTCCCATTAGTTTACTTGTATCTTCCCTCTTTCTCTGACTGTTGTTCCCATTAGTTTTCTTGTATCTTCCCTCTTTCTCTGACTGTTGTTCCCATTAGTATACTTGTATCTTCCCTCTTTCTCTGATTGTTGTTCCCATTAGTTTACTTGTATCTTCCCTCTTTCTCTGACTGTTGTTCCCATTAGTTTACTTGTATTTTCCCTCTTTCTCTGACTGTTGTTCCCATTAGTTTACTTGTATCTTCCCTCTTTCTCTGACTGTTGTTCCCATTAGTTTACTTGTATCTTCCCTCTTTCTCTGACTGTTGTTCCCATTAGTTTACTTGTATCTTCCCTCTTTCTCTGACTGTTGTTCCCATTAGTATACTTGTATCTTCCCTCTTTCTCTGATTGTTGTTCCCATTAGTTTACTTGTATTTTCCCTCTTTCTCTGACTGTTGTTCCCATTAGTTTACTTGTATCTTCCCTCTTTCTCTGACTGTTGTTCCCATTAGTTTACTTGTATCTTCCCTCTTTCTCTGACTGTTGTTCCCATTAGTTTACTTGTATCTTCCCTCTTTCTCTGACTGTTGTTCCCATTAGTATACTTGTATCTTCCCTCTTTCTCTGATTGTTGTTCCCATTAGTTTACTTGTATCTTCCCTCTTTCTCTGACTGTTGTTCCCATTAGTTTACTTGTATTTTCCCTCTTTCTCTGACTGTTGTTCCCATTAGTTTACTTGTATTTTCCCTCTTTCTCTGACTGTTGTTCCCATTAGTTTACTTGTATCTTCCCTCTTTCTCTGACTGTTGTTCCCATTAGTTTACTTGTATCTTCCCTCTTTCTCTGACTGTTGTTCCCATTAGTTTACTTGTATCTTCCCTCCTTCCGCCAACTTCGATCGTCACTGAAAGCCAAACTGGCAGACATGACAACATAGAAATATCACAAGATCAAAATGGCCATCACAGACAAGACCCAGAAATGTCTCAAGATTCACAAGCTATTTGATAATGCGGCTAACTGAAACATATTGATCTCGCTGGCAC
The DNA here is from genome assembly GCA_032433765.1 of Megaustenia siamemsis. Classification (NCBI taxonomy): domain Eukaryota; kingdom Metazoa; phylum Mollusca; class Gastropoda; order Stylommatophora; family Ariophantidae; genus Megaustenia; species Megaustenia siamemsis. The sequence goes on along the minus strand of JAVIAB010000117.1, from coordinate 5,664,185 downwards.
TCACGGTTGGGACACAAGGGGACACGTCAGCAGCTCGGGGGGAGGGGAAGGGGAGCTAGGGGGAGGGGGAGTGGGAGAGAGAGAGAGAGAAGGTCTTGCAAACCGCAAGCCATAATCAAGCATTATCTAACACGATGGCTGAGAAGATAGGACAAACGTGCCCGAAATATGGAGTCGGACTTAATTATTTGTATAGGAGTCGGCGTCGGAATAAGAAGAGTTTCAAATGAATAGATTCGGTGCAATAAGAGTCGTAAAATATTTTTTTTTAAATTGGTTTAAATACTGCAGAAGTTTCTTTCAGATGAAGAAGATTTGATTAGAAGGTAAGGAGATGGAGAGATGTAGAGAAGTTGTGGTGGGAGAAAGTAGGGAGATTGAGAGATGTAGAGAAGTTGTGGTGGGAGAAAGTAGGGAGATTGAGAGATGTAGAGAAGTTGTGGTGGGAGAAAGTAGGGAGATTGAGAGATGTAGAAAAGTTGTGGTGGGAGAAAGTAGGGAGATGGAGAGATGTAAAGAAGTTGTGGTGGGAGAAATAGGGAGTTAGAGAGATGTAAAGAAGTTGTGGTGGGAGAAAGTAGGGAGATGGAGGGATGTAGAGAAGTTGTGGTGGGAGAAAGTAGGGAGATGGAGGGATGTAGAGAAGTTGTGGTGGGAGAAAGTAGGGAGATGGAGAGATGTAGAGAAGTTGTGGTGGGAGAAAGTAGGGAGATGGAGAGATGTAGAGAAGTAGTGGTGGGAGAAAAAAGGGAGATGGAGAGATGTAGAGAAGTAGTGGTGGGAGAAAGTAGGGAGATGGAGAGATGTAGAGAAGTTGTGGTGGGAGAAAGTAGGGAGATGGAGGGATGTAGAGAAGTTGTGGTGGGAGAAAGTAGGGAGATGGAGAGATGTAGAGAAGTTGTGGTGGGAGAAAGTAGGGAGATGGAGAGATGTAGAGAAGTTGTGGTGGGAGAAAGTAGGGAGATGGAGAGATGTAGAGAAGTAGTGGTTGGAGAAAGTAATGAGATGGAGAGATGTAGAGAAGTTGTGGTGAGAGAAAGTAAGGAGATGGAGAAATATAGAGACGTAGTGGTGGGAGAAAGTAGGGAGATGGAGAGATGTATGTGAGTTCATCGGTGCTATATAGAACCAATTCTGACCTATGGAAGCGAATCAAGGACAGTAGATAAACAAATGAAAAGACGATTAGAAGCCACAGAGATGGGATTTCTCAGAAGAATGTTGAAAGTTCCCTGGACAGCTAAAAAGACCAACGAGGAATTTCTCAAAGAGGCCAACACAAAAAGGAAGCTCTTAAAAAACATCAGAAAGAAGCAATCAACATTTTTCGGGCACATCATGAGAAGAGGAAAGTTGGAATACTTGGTTACAACTGGCAAAATAAAAGGAAAGAGAGATCGCGGGCGACAAAGAGAGAAAATACTGGATAGCTTGGTGTCATGGCATGGAAAATAGTCAACAACAGAACTGATATGATGCACTGTAGATAGAAGATTGTGGAGGGACGTGATCACCTACGCCAACCGGTATGGCACATGATGATGATGATAGATCGGCAGAGAGAAAGAAATATTTTATATGTTGTTCTTGAGTCCAGGTTTGGCATTCGTAGCACAACGTTGGGACGAATACTGACATTGAAGATTTACTCAAAGGGACATAACCAAATATTTACTGACAACCGCTGGTTGAACTTTCTCTGGATTGACTCTTTGTCCGAGAGACCGACAGTGATCGGAAAGGTAGAAGAAGATCAATCCTGCCGGCAATCATCATCACGCGCCATGCCGGTTGGCGTAAGCGATCATTTTTCCATAATCTTCTATCTACAGTAAAAATAAAGTAAAGAGCCCCGTCACGCCAAGTGGCGTATATGGAATATGGTGTTAGTGACCATACATTTTACAGACCTTCAGCACATGATTTTTGAGGTAATGTAGTCGGTATTATGCCCGCGCTTCTTTACTTTCCCAAAAAAAAATCCGGTGCACATTTAAGGCTGGGTGAACCTGGAAGCCGTCGGTTGGGATCGAACCCTACCCCTTATTCTTTGTAGTCCAGTTCACTCACTATCCACTGAGCTATAGCGGCTCCTTTGATTCCACGGTACATCGTATCAGTTCTGTTGTTGACTGTCTTCCACGACATGACATCAAGCTATATAGTATCCTGTCTTTGTCGTCCGCGATCTCTCTTTCCCTGTATTTTGCCAGTTGTAACCAAGTATTCCAACTTTCCTCTTCTTATGGTGTGCCCGAAAAATGTTGATTCTGTCCGCGATGTTGATAGGGAAGTAGAAGAGAGGAGTGGGCAAGTTCACGTAGCCTGGGGTGTAGCAACAAAACAAGGAGGGGTGGACAAGTTCACGCAGCCTGGGGTGTAGCAACAAAACAAGGAGGGGTGGACAAGTTCACGCAGCCTGGGGTGTAACAACAAAACAAGGAGGGGTGGACAAGTTCACGCAGCCTGGGGTGTAGCAACAAAACAAGGAGGGGTGGACAAGTTCACGTAGCCTGGAGTGTAGCAACAAAACAAGGAGGGGTGGACAAGTTCACGTAGCCTGGAGTGTAGCAACAAAACAAGGAGGGGTGGACAAGTTCACGCAGCCTGGGGTGTAGCAACAAAACAAGGAGGGGTGGACAAGTTCACGCAGTCTGGGGTGTAACATCTCCTTTAGATGCTCAATACTATTTATTTTTATTTTATGAATATATACTCCATTTTAGAGGCCAAAGCAAAAAGAGAGCTAATTTCCGATATTAGAAAGAAACAATCATCATTTTTTTTTACCATAAAATGAGAAGAGAACAACTGGAATATATTGTAACAACTGGAAAAATTGAGGGACGAAGAGATAGAGGGAAGCAAAGAGAAAAAATACTAGACAGCTTAAGAGAATGGCTTGGCAGAAGGTCAACAACAGAAATGATAAATAATTGTTGAGCTCCAAATTGTGAGAGACTTGATCACTTACGCCAGCAGGGTCGGTACTTAATGATGATGATGAAATTCCATTTCTGAAGCACTGTGTAGAATAATAGTCGCATGTCCAGTGTTGTAGCTACGAGTCATTTTTTTTAATTTCGTCCTGGATTTAAAAAAAAAAAAATTGTTGAGACCCCAGCATGAATGGGGCGGATATTTCTAACTTTTGTAAACAACGACACAGCATGAATGGGGCGGATATTTCTAACTTTTGTAAACAACGACACAGCCAGATCAAAATTCTCAGTAAGTTAGAAATAAAAGCAGCTTGTACCAGGTACATACCCCTCATTTTTGAAGCTGACATTTGATTGGAGTGGTTTAAATCTGTGGGACCAAACACAAAAGGTGAAATAGTTTAGCTCAAGTCAATAGTTTATGTTTCTATGCTAGTTTATTTCTTAATGCCGGTAACAAAAAGATCAAAGATTGGCAAAAAGTAAGGTTTCCAGGATATGGTTTCATGTTAAGAAGGTTTCCAGGATATTGTTTCATCGTAAAAAGGTTTCCAGGATATTGTTTCATGGCAAGAAGGTTTCCAGGATATGGTTTCATGGTAAGAAGGTTTCCAGGATATGGTTTCATGGTAAGAAGGTTTCCAGGATATGGTTTCATGGTAAGAAGGTTTCCAGGATATGGTTTCATGGTAAGAAGGTTTCCAGGATATGGTTTCATGGTAAGAAGGTTTCCAGGATATGGTTTCAAGGTATGAAGGTTTCCAGGATATGGTTTCAAGGTAAGAAGGTTTCCAGGATATGGTTTCAAGTTATGAAGGTTGCCAGGATATTGTTTCATGGAAAGAAGGTTTCCCGGATATGGTTTCATGGTAAGAAAGTTTCCATGATATGGTTTCAAGTTATGAAGGTTTCCAGGATATGGTTTCAAGGTATGAAGGTTTCCAGGATATTGTTTCATGGTAAGAAGGTTTCCAGAATATTGTTTCATGGTATGAAGGTTTCCATGTAATATTCCATTTTGAACCATACAAGTTTTTAAATTTTAGAGATACTCCACAGAGATGAGATGTCAGAGAAAAGCGCTTGGGGTGACCAGAAAAGACAGAATCAGAAATGATTTTATAAGAGAAATAGTAGGCACTGAGCCAATCATCATAAGCTACATACAGAAACAACAAATAAACTGGTTTGTCCATCTAGAAAAAATGTGATTCCTTACCATACAAAGCAGATATTAAAAGTGGAGAAGGGAGAAGAGGAAGAGTAACATGGACATAGATCATCAAAGAAACGTTAGGACAACATCAACTGACAATGACTGAAGCCGAGAGCTAGAACTTTGTATCTTCCTCGACACCCGAACAGGTACAAGAGGAAGTGAAGAAAGAAAGAAAGAAAGAAAGAAAGAAAGAAAGAAAGAAAGAAAGAAAGAAAGAAAGAAAGAAAGAAAGAAAGAAAGAAAGAAAGATCTTCTTCTTAACACTTCGATTGTATTAAAGAAAAAATTGTGCTGAAGTATGGTGTGTTGAGCCGAGCGACACAAATATCAGTTTTACTACAAACCACAATGGGAGCCGCGATAGCTCAGTAGTTAGTACGCTGGACTACAAAGGACAAGAGGTAGGGTTCGATCCCAACCGACGGTTTCCAGGTTCACACAGCCTTAAATGGGTATTTGATTTTTTCTGGGAAAGTAAAGCGGCACGGGCGTAATACCGACCACATTAACCCCAAAAATCATGTGCCGAAGGTCTGTAAAAATTATGGTAACTAACACCATATTCCCTATACGCCACTTGGCGTGACGGGGCATTTTACTTTTTTTTTTTTTTTTTTTTTTTTTACAAACCACAACACAACGCAAACACGCCAACTTAACGTCCTTTTAAGGACGGATGATGAAGCGGTGTACTTCCTTAGTCGTCGGGCGAATGCAAGCCAGAGAAAAAGCATGTGTACTTTACCTTCACGGAAAGACACGAATGAAGAAATCAACTCTAAAGTATCAATAAGAAACAGTTGTGACAATTGTCTTTGTTGACCACAATGACCACACCTCTATTCTCTTCTTTCTTTTTATTTCTTCTGTCACTTCCCAAGTTTGTGTTCTCTCTATCCCAGTTTTATCTGGCCCTCTCTAAACGTTATTTCACCTCATCGCTGACCTCTCGCCATTCCTTTTGATTGACAGAATATTTCTTTCACCTGCCAATTTCCACCTGTCATGATGAGGGGCAAGCCTAGATCTCAGTTCCTGCCAAGGTCAAAAGGTAAAGCCAACTACCGGAAGTGGAGACAGCCGAGCTCTGATCAGTGACGGCACGAAGACAGGTCGATGTGTAGGTCAGAGAGGTCTGGAGACAGTTCGAGGTGGCAGCTTTCTTATAGACATAGCCGTTTGTTCCAAATATTTCCTGGCTTGGAGGAGACTTAACAGAGTCAAGGACAATTTTAGTTCAAGGACAGATATAGCTAGGGTTTACATACTCTACGGAGCTACAACCGGGACAAATGTGCAGTGTTTTTTTAGACTCAAAACCGGGACAAATGGGTTTTATTTTTATCTTAGACTCAAAACCGGGACAAATGTTTTTTTTTATTTTTTATTTTAGACTCAAAACCAGGACATATGAGTTTTTTTTACTTTAGACGCAAAACCGGGACATATGGTATTTTAGACGCAAAACCGGGACATATGGGTTTTTTAGACTCAAAACCGGGACATATGGTTTTTTTTACGCAAAACCGGGACATATGGGTTTTTTAGACGCAAAACCGGGACATATGGGTTTTTTAGACTCAAAACCGGGACATATGGGTTTTTTAGACGCAAAACCCGGGCAAATTGGTTTTTTGACGCAAAACTGACACATATTGGTTTTTTTAGACACAAAACCGAGACATATGGGTTTTTTTAGACTCAAAACCGGTACATATGGGGGCTTTTAAGACGCAAAACCGGGACATATCTTGTAAACATAAGAAAACGCAGAGATGCTAAACAAAATAAGGTTCTCGAAATTTTTATTATAAAGTTGAATAAGAAACTCACACATTATCATACAAATAATGAGGTTGTTGCTACTGTCTGAACTATTACATTGGTTTCCTGCCCAGGGTTGAGTAATGCTCAATCAGCAGCTCTTATTACAACTTCCAGCTTTTATTACCACATACCAGCTTTTATTACCACATACCAGCTTTTATTACCACATACCAGCTTTCACCATTGCTAAGACATCCAAACATTTCTATGCCAGCTAAACAACAAATAATAAATAGCACTTTCATACCAACTTTGTGCTATGAAAGTCAAACATGGACCCTTTCTAAATCCCATTTAAGAAAGATCAATACATGTGAGATGCGTTGCTTGAGAAAAGTAACAAACAACACAAGAAGAGATAGAATACCAAATGAAACCATAAGATAAATGGTAGGAACAAAACCCTGCCAAGAATATATAGAACAACAACAACTTAAATGGTTTGGCCACCTGGTCAGAATTAACCCTTACCAATCACCATCAATATTACACAACAGGCCCTTTTTTGGAATCCCCAGGGGAAAAGACAAAGAGGAAGACCAAGGAATTCTTGGAGAAGACAGATCGAAGCAGAGATGAAGATGATGGGGAAGACATGGAATGATCTTAAAAGAATGGCAAAAAACAGAACGACTTGGAAAGTGTTTGTTGAAGACCTATGCTCCACTGGGAGCTAAAAAGGTAGAAGAAGAATCACCGTCAAGGGCGTTCTTCTCAAGAATGCATGGAAAAAGATCAAGAGGAAGACCCAGAAGAAGATGGATAGATGCAGTGACAGAGACATGTAACAAGAAAGGAAAACCACTAATTCAGACAGTTCGAGCAGCTCAAGAACGACAAATGATATAAATCACGACACCTTTTAGGTATCAGTGAAAAGAGAAAAGAAGAAGAGATTACAACTTCACAACCGCCACAAGTCACAAGTGACAAGAAGCAACAAAACAGAGAGGAAGAATGAAAGGAACAATCTAGCGTCGAGGCAATTGAAGGGAGAATATTTGAAGTTAGAAATTAAAACTCTAGAAACTTCAATTTGGGAACGCCGAGAAAGATAGCAACGTTGACATTGGGACATCTGTAACTCGTTGCCGCCAAGCTAATCCCACATTGTTATTGCTAAATAGGTGTTATTCTGCTGTCTTTAATTTACTACCATTATCGTCATCATCATCATGTGCCATACCGGTTTTTAGGCGATCATCATCATCGAGTACCATCTCCGCATCGAAGGTTGGCTACCATGGAGCGCCATTCTGCTCTGTCAATTGCTTTGATGGTGCATGTTGTCATAGGCTGGTTTGTCCATCTTTTGATGTTACTCGTCCATGTTAGTCTTGGTCTGCCTCTGCCTCTTTTACCTTGTATTTTCCCCTCCATGATTACTTTTAGTTGGCTGTTGTGTAGGCGATCATGTCCCTCCACAATCTTATATCTACAGTGCATCGTATCAGTTCTGTTGTTAACTGTTTTCCATGCCATGACACCAATCTATCTAGTGTTTTCTCTCCATGCCGTCCGCGATCTCTTTCCTTCCATTATAAAGTAGAAGATAACAAGAAAATTGAACAAAAATGACGCCACATTCGCAAACAATTTATCGCCGCGGATTTTGTAAATGAGTCAGAATAGGCGAGATATTTTGTAGGTCAAAAACCAGGACAGATGGGTATTCTGGAGATATTTTGTAGGTCAAAAACCAGGACAGATGGGTATTCTGGAGATATTTTGCAGGTCAAAAACCAGGACAGATGGGTATTCTGGAGATATTTTGCAGGTTAAAAACCGGGACAGATGGGTGTTCTGGAGATATTTTGCAGGTTAAAAACCGGGACAGATGGGTGTTCTGGAGATATTTTTCAGGACAGAATTATTTCATTAAAAAACCTGGACAGTCCCGGAATATAGGGACGTTGGCAACCCAAGATCATCATCATCGAGTGCCGTCTCCGCAACGAAGGTTGGCTACAATGGAGCGCCATTCTGCTCTGTCTCTTGCTTTGATGGTGCAGGTTGTCATAGGCTGGTTTGTCCATCTTTTGATGTTACTCGTCCATGTTAGTCTTGGTTGGCCTCTGCCTCTTTTACCCTGTATTTTCCCCTCCGGGATTACTTTCAGCAGGCTGTTGTGTCTTTTATTTAACATGGCCCAAAAATCGCAGTTGTCTTGTTTGAATTGTGCTTAGTAGTTCTCTTTTAATTTTTAGTTGTTTTAAGACTTCATCGTTCGTTTTCTTTTCCTTCCATCCAATTCTACCTATTCTTCTATATATCCACATTTCAAAGGCTTCAATTCTCTGTTCTGTTTTCTTGTCTAATGTCCATATTTCTACACCATATAGGAATGTTGAGAAGACATAACATTTTGCTATTCTTAGTTTTAGGGCTGGTGTTATTTGTTTTGATGCTAGTATGTTCTTCATGACAATAAAATTACCTTTGGCCATTCCTATTCTTTTGTTTATTTCAGTTGTACAAAAAAAAACAAGATAGAGCATAAATATAATCATCATCATGTGTTTATTTTTCCTGGCGTTTATGTTTGCTTGCTTGTATATTTACTTGCATGTATATTTACTTGCGTGTATATTTACTTGCGTGTATATTTACGTGCATGTATATTTACGTGCATGTATATTTACTTGCGTGTATATTTACTTGCGTGTATATTTACTTGCGTGTATATTTACTTGCGTGTATATTTACGTGCATGTATATTTACGTGCATGTATATTTACTTGCGTGTATATTTACTTGCGTGTATATTTACTTTCATGTATATTTACTTGCGTGTATATTTACTTTCATGTATATTTACTTTCATGTATATTTACTTTCATGTATATTTACTTTCATGTATATTTACTTTCATGTATATTTACTTGCGTGTATATTTACTTGCGTGTATATTTACTTGCGTGTATGTTTGTGTGCGTGTATGTTTGTTTGCGTGTATGTTTGCTTGTATGTTTGCGTGTATGTTTGCGTGTATGTTTGCTTGTATGTTTGCGTGTATGTTTGCTTGTATGTTTGCGTGTATGTTTGCGTGTATATTTGCGTGTATGTTTGCTTGTATGTTTGCTTGTATGTTTGCTTGTATGTTTGCGTGTATGTTTGCGTGTACCAACAAAACTCGGAGCATGATAAACGATCACAAACAATCACTAAAACGATGATCAATAAATAAAGTGCCACATCAAGTCAACGATCTAACATGGCGCAGGAACAGCGACACTAAATAATCTAACATGGCGCAGAAACAGCGACACTAAATAAGCTAACATGGCGCAGAAACAGCGACACTAAATAAGCTAACATGGCGCAGAAACAGCGACACTAAATAAGCTAACATGGCGCAGAAACAACGACACTAAATAATCTAACATAGCGCAGGAACAGCGACACTAAATAATCTAACATGGCGCAGAAACAGCGACACTAAACAATCTAACATAGCGCAGAAACAGCGACACTAAATAATCTAACATGGCGCAGAAACAGCGACACTAAATAATCTAACATAGCGCAGAAACAGCGACACTAAATAATCTAACATGGCGCAGAAACAGCGACACTAAATAATCTAACATAGCGCAGGAACAGCGACACTAAATAATCTAACATGGCGCAGAAACAGCGACACTAAATAATCTAACATGGCGCAGAAACAGCGACACTAAATAATCTAACATAGCGCAGGAACAGCGACACTAAATAATCTAACATAGCGCAGGAACAGCGACACTAAATAATCTAACATGGCGCAGAAACAGCGACACTAAATAATCTAACATGGCGCAGAAACAGCGACACTAAATAATCTAACATGGCGCAGAAACAGCGACACTAAATAATCTAACATGGCACAGAAACAGCGACACTAAATAATCTAACATGGCGCAGAAACAGCGACACTAAATAAGCTAACATGGCGCAGAAACAGCGACACTAAATAATCTAACATGGCGCAGAAACAGCGACACTAAATAATCTAACATGGCGCAGAAACAGCGACACTAAATAATCTAACATGGCGCAGAAACAGCGACACTAAATAATCTAACATGGCGCAGAAACAGCGACACTAAATAATCTAACATAGCGCAGAAACAGCGACACTAAATAATCTAACATGGCGCAGAAACAGCGACACTAAATAATCTAACATGGCGCAGAAACAGCGACACTAAATAATCTAACATGGCGCAGAAACAGCGACACTAAATAATCTAACATGGCGCAGAAACAGCGACACTAAATAAGCTAACATGGCGCAGAAACAGCGACACTAAATAATCTAACATAGCGCAGGAACAGCGACACTAAATAAGCTAACATGGCGCAGGAACAGCGACACTAAATAAGCTAACATGAGACACTTTTCTTCCCTCTTTCCTTCCTTATTTGCCTTTGACGTCGAGAGGATATATCATTTGCGGTCTTTTGCTCTTCTGTTGACCTTATCTGCTGTTATGTTTCCTAGTGTTTCTAATATTCCATCAATCCATCTTTTGCTCTTCGGTTGGCCTCTCCTGCTGTTATGTTTCCTAGTGTTTCTAATATTCCATCAATCCATCTTTTGCTCTTCGGTTGGCCTCTCCTACTGTTATGTTTCCTAGTGTTTCTAATATTCCATCAATCCATCTTTTGCTCTTCGGTTGGCCTCTCCTACTGTTATGTTTCCTAGTGTTTCTAATATTCCATCAATCCATCTTTTGCTCTTCTGTTGACCTCATCTGCTGTTATGTTTCCTAGTGTTTCTAATATTCCATCAATCCATCTTTTGCTGTTCTGTTGACCTCATCTGCTGTTATGTTTCCTAGTGTTTCTAATATTCCATCAATCCATCTTTTGCTGTTCTGTTGACCTCATCTGCTGTTATGTTTCCTAGTGTTTCTAATATTCCATCAATCCATCTTTTGCTCTTCTGTTGGCCTCTCCTGCTGTTATCTTTCCTAGTGTTTTTAATATTCCATCAATCCATTTTTTGCTCTTCTGTTGGCCTCTCCTGCTGTTATGTTTCCTAGTGTTTCTAATGTTCCATCAATCCATCTTTTTCGTGGTCGGCCCTTGGGTCTGGTGTTCTTGTAGGAAGCTCTTTGTGACTGAAGACAATATTGTTAACTCTTGTCTGGCTCAGAGCTGACCGTGTGTACATTGTTAGACTTATAATTGACTTTTATATTGTGTACATTGTTAGACTTGTAATTGACTTTTATATTGTGTACATTGTTAGACTTATAATTGACTTTTATATTGTGTACATTGTTAGACTTATAATTGACTTTTATATTGTGTACATTGTTAGACTTATAATTGACTTTTATATTGTGTACATTATTAGACTTATAATTGACTTTTATATTGTGTACATTATTAGACTTATAATTGACTTTTATATTGTGTACATTATTAGACTTATAATTGACTTTTATATTGTGTACATTATTAGACTTATAATTGACTTTTATATTGTGTACATCATTAGACGTATAACTGACTTTATCCTTGCGCAAATTGTAGGCTGAGAGCTGACTTTTATTTTGTGTAAATGTTAGACTAAAAGCTGATTCTATCTGGTGTAAAGCATTATACTAAAAGCTGACTTTGGCTTATGTCAACTTTTAGACTAAATGTTAAGTTTCTTGGGGAACTGTGTAAACTGTTGCTGTTGAGATCGTTGGTGATCAAACCAAATGTTTGGAGTTGTTGATGTTTGGAATTGTTGATTGTTGGAGATGTATATGTTTGGAATTGTTGATTGTTGGAGATGTATATGTTTGGAATTGTTGAAGATTGGAATTGTTCATGTTTGGTGTTGTTGATGTTTGGAGTTGATATTAAAAAATTAAATGTTGATTTTGCAATTTCATTGTTGATGTAAGTTTGTGTTGTTACAAGCTATTTCCGCTTTAGTTGTTGATTGTTGAAATCATTACAGTTATTATGTTTTCTTTCTTTTTCTTTTTTTTTTGTTAATGGTTATTCCTCCATTTCCTGATAAAATAAAGGAGAAATAGGTGTGAGCCGTGCCGAACAAGACGGGAAACACAATTTCTGGAGGGTGTAGAGAATTGATTTTTGTGTTGCCAGAAAGGGCACATCGAACCAATCACAGCCAAACCGCTTCCAGACAGCGCCTGGAAATATGATTAGCTTCAGATACGCTGAAGGCTACACTCCTGCCCAAGAAATACACAGCTCATTTATTAACTTCTCTCTCTCTCTCTCTCTCTTTCTCTCTCTCTCTCTCTCTCTCTATATATATATATATATATATATATATATATATATATCGTCCCTCGACGCTGAAAGGCACATGAGGAAGGAAAGAAGAAGTTATATCTTTTTCCTCTCACTGATCCTCCCCTTTTACAACCCACTCACTTTTCTTCCCACAATTCTAATTCGATTTTTCACACACACACACACACACACACACACACACACACACACACACACACACACACACATCTTACATTTAATCTTTATTACTAACCCTTCAGTTTATTCCCTTTTTCATCCTTTCTTTTTTTCGTTGCTAGTTTTTTCGTTTATTTCATTTTTTTTCCCAGCGCTCGTTACATCACCAATCTCTTCCTTTGAAACCTTTCTTCTTAATTATTATCGAGCAATTTAACACATTTCTTCCTTCCTTCCTTCCTTCCTTCCTTCCTTCCTTCCTTTGTTTCTTTCTTTACTTCCTTTCTTCCTTCCTTTCTTTCTTTTCTCGTCTTTGAGGGAACCACCAATCGCCTTTTCGTTTGTTTGTCTGCTGTCCATAATTCGTTTCCATAGGACAGAATTGGCTCTATATAGCACAGATGAACTCTCTCACTTCTATTTTCATAAACTTGTTGCACCTCCGGCAAAGTCCCTAGAAACTAGAAACAGAATTTTGCGTTTTAATCCGTTTTTTTTTTCCCTGGCAGCCGTGTGCACAAGGGTCCCACGCCGCATAGGCAGCTATATTTTCGTCTTCTCATATTTTTTTCCGTCGATGAGTAACAGACGATTGAAGCCGAGCCTCACTGCTGAGACCAGGGGTGGTTGCTACAGAGAGAAATCAGAGATAAAAGTTCTTACTTTTGTAGCAGGGATTTGAACTCACGACTTCTCTATCTCGAGACCGGCATATTGCCTCGAGACCAACCATCTCCACTTATAATCACCACTCATAACCACCACTCATCACCACCACTCATCCCCTCCACTCATAATCACCACTCATCACCACCACTCACCCCCTCCACTCATCCTCTCCACTCATAATCACCACCTCTCATCACCTCCACTCATCCCCTCCACTCATCACTACCACTCTTCACCATAACTCATCCCCTCCACTCATCACCACCACTCATCCCCTCCACTCATCACCACCACTCATCCCCTCGACTCATCCCCTCCACTGATCACCACCACTCATCCCTTCCACTCATCACCTCCACTCATCCCCTCCACTCATCACCACCACTCATCCCTTCCACTCATCACCTCCACTCATCCCCTCCACTCATCACCACCACTCATCCCCTCCACTCATCACCACCACTCATCCCCTCCACTCATCTCCTCCACTGATCACCATCACTCACCCCTTCCACTCATCACCACCACTCATCCCCTCCACTCATCACCACCACTCATTCCCTCCACTCATCACCACCACTCATCCCTTCCACTCATCACCACCACTCATCCCCTCCACTCATCATCACCACTCATCCCCTCCACTCATCACCACCACTCATCCCTTCCACTCATCCCCTCCACTCATCACCACCACTCATCCCCTCCACTCATCCCCTCCACTGATCACCACCACTCATCCCTTCCACTCATCCCCTCCACTGATCACCACCACTCATCCCCTCCACTGATCACCACCACTCATCCCCTCCACTGATCACCACCACTCATCCCTTCCCCTCATCCCCTCCATTCATCCCCTCCACTTATCACCAAAATCTAATCACCACCACTCATCCCCTCCACTCATCACCACAACTCATCCCCTTCACTCATCATCACCACTCATCCCCTCCACTCATCACCATAACTCATCCCATTAACTCATCACTATAACGCATCCCCTCCACTCATCACCACAACGCATCCCCTCCACTCATCACCATAACTCATCCCCTCCACTCATCACCACTACTCATCCCCTCCACAAATCACCACCACTCGTCACCACCACCACTCATCACCATAACTCATCCCCTCCACTCATCACCATAACTCATCCCCTACACTCATCACCACTACTCATCCCCTCCACAAATCACCACCACTTGTCACCACCACCACTCATCACCATAACTCATCCCCTCCACTCATCACCATAACTCATCCCCTACACTCATCACCACTACTCATCCCCTCCACAAATCACCACCACTCGTCACCACCACCACTCATCACCATAACTCATCCCCTCCACTCATCACTATAACGCATCTCCTCCACTCATCACCACTACTCATCACCATAACTCATCCTCTACACTCATCACCACTACTCATTCCCTCCACAAATCACCACCACTTGTCACCACCACCACTCATCACCATAACTCACTCCCTCCACTCATCACCATAACTCACTCCCTCCACTCATCACCATAACTCATCCCCTCCACTCATCACCACTACTCATCCCCTCCACTCATCCCCTCCACTCATCACCACCACCCATAATCACCCCTCATCACCTCCACTCATCATCACCACCTCTCATCACCACCACTCATCACCTCCACTCATCACCACCACTAATCCCCTCCACTCATCATCACCACCACTCATCACCACCACTAATCCTCTCCACTCATCATCACCACCACTAATCCCCTCCACTCATCACCACCACTAATCCCCTCCACTCATCCCCTGCACATAACTTCCCAACAAAACAAAGTGACGATATTTCTCCACAGAGTGGCTGCGAAAATCGAGGGCAAACGTTCAGAGAGTGACCCCAAGTTAATCTCTCTCTCATTGTACGGAACTCGCCTTGTTGAACCTGAACTTGTTGCCGCCTCGGTCGTCGACGAACACAACTCGTGACTGTCCACGTGTCCGCTACACGCACCAGGTAACAGTCGACCTTGACACCAGGTAACACCTACAATTAACAGCTATCCTTTAGCTGCCTACCCTATCCGGGAGATACTTGTCTCAATAGGAAAATCATCACCATTATTGAGTGCTGTCTCCGCATCGCAGGTTGGCTACCACGGAGCGCCATTCAGCTGTCTCTTGCTTTGATAGTGCAGGTTGTCATATGTTGACTTGTTTGTTCATCTTTTGATGTTACTCGTCCATGTTAGTCTTGATCTGCCTCTGACGCTTTTACCTTGTATTTTCCCTTCCAAGATTACTTTTAGTAGGCTGTTGTGTCTCTCAACATGCCCCAAAAATCGCATTGATATAAAAATACAGATACACAATTTGTTCCCGAGTTGTGTTCGCAACCCAAATATAATGTAATAGTCATAAGTACACATGCGTGAAAGGCATCTCCAATGATAGCTATATTTTTTAGGTAGCTGAGTTGGCCATGTGCTCTAGCGTTTGGTTCCTCGCGGCAAGGCGCTGTGCCCAGGAGTACGAGTTCGATCCTGCTTTGGGCCATCTATTGTTCTTGTTTTTTTTTTATTTTGTTGATTATTTGTGATCTTTTTTCCGAGTGCTGTAAATATAGCTCTTCCCGTGAAATGATTCCCTTCACGATATATTTATTTACCTGTCCACTGTTATAAAGTAAGAAAAAAAAGGGGAAAGGGGGGGGGGGGGGGTTGCGGGGTGGTCTAGAGGTAAAACAGCGGCCTATGGACAAGAAGCTCTCTGGTTCTATCCACTATCACAAGCGGGAACCTTTACTGGGTGATAATCTGACTACATGTATCTTGTAGACCCGCTAAGTCTGGAACCATACGTCACTATCCGCTCGCTAAGTCCGGAACTATACGTCACTCCCCCTTCGCTAAGTCCGGAACTATACATCACTCCCCCTTCGCTAAGTCCGGAACTATACGCCACTCCCCCTTCGCTAAGTCCGGAACTATACATCACTCCCCCTTCGCTAAGTCCGGAACTATACGCCACTCCCCCTTCGCTAAGTCCGGAACTATACGCCACTCCCCCTTCGCTAAGTCCGGAACTATACGCCACTCCCCCTTCGCTAAGTCCGGAACTATACATCACTCCCCCTTCGCTAAGTCCGGAACTATACGTCACTCACCCTTCGCTAAGTCCGGAACTATACATCACTACCCTTTCGCTAAGTCCGGAACTATACGCCACTCCCCCTTCGCTAAGTCCGGAACTATACGCCACTCCCCCTTCGCTAAGTCCGGAACTATACGCCACTCCCCCTTCGCTAAGTCCGGAACTATACGCCACTCCCCCTTCGCTAAGTCCGGAACTATACGCCACTCCCCCTTCGCTAAGTCCGGAACTATACGTCACTCCCCCGTTTTCTCTCACTCCCCTCCATAGCCTGCTGCACATAGACCTGTGCGCACAAACACACACCTGGAAAGCCTCCACTGCCGTGACGTATTCAGCTTTGCGAGCAGGGTCTGTTGTGTCCAGAATGACGTCAGTCATTTATAGCTCGCATGACCCTGCTGGCAAAGCTGAAAACATCACGTTAGTGGACATTTTCTGTAGTTTCCCATTCTGCGGCCAGGCCTATCTCTAATATGTTGTAGTTTGCAATAGCTCTGGTCTATATGGTAGGGGAGGAAACTAAACCACGGCTATTCACCGCTGCACGGCTATTCACCGCTGCACGGCTATAAAATGCCAGTGTCATCAATTCCAAGTGCAGCGTTTAATGAAACCAGGAATGTGCCCGACATTTCACGCGTCAGTGACTCCGAATTTTATGACGCCCTGACGCCAACAACCCGTAACAAAGGTCCTTGATGTTCTCTTTTGTTCTCTGACTGGCCAAAAGAACCCGCCCTGCCGCTAAATAGATCTTGTGTGTGTGTGTGTGTGGGGGGGGGGGGGTGTGTGTGTTCAGTTTTTGTTATTGAGTTACTTTCACGTCATGTTTGGACGGCTGGTAATGTTATCACGAGTATGTATGTTAGATCCTGGACGGTTGGAATAAATGTTGGTTTATACTGAGTTAGGGTGAATCGTGGTGTATACTGGACGGTTGGAATTAGTCATGGTGTGCACTGGACGGTTGGAATTAGTCATGGTGTGCACTTGACGATTGGAATTAGTCGTGGTGTACACTGGACGGTTGGAATTAATCGTGGTGTATACTGGACGGTTGGATTTAGTCGTGGTGTATACTCATCATCATCGAGTGCCTTCTCCGCAACGAAGGTTGGCTACCATGGATCGCCATTCTACTCTGTTTCTTTCTTTGATGGTGCAGGCTGTCATAGATTGACTTGTCCATCTTTTGATGTTACTCGTCCATGTTAGTCTTGGTCTGCCTCTGCCTCTTTTACCTTGTATTTTCCCTTCTAATATTACTTTTAGTAGGCTGTTGTGTCTTTTAACATGCCCCAAAATTTTCATTTGTCTTGTCTTAAATTGAGTAGTTCTCTTTTTATTTTCAGTTGTTTCAAAACTTCATCGTTTGTTATCTTTTCTTTCCATCCAATTCTACCTATTCTTCTATAAATCCACATTTCAAAGGCTTCAATTTTCTGTTCTGTTTTCTTGTCTAATGTCCATGTTTCTGCACCATACAGGAATATTGAGAAGATGTAACATTTTGCCACTCTTAGTATCAGCCCTGCTGATATTTGTTTTGTTGTTAGTATATTTTTCATGGCATTAAAATTACTTTTTGCCATACCTATTATTTTGTTTATTTCAGTTTTGCATTTTCCATCATTGGTTATAGTATGTCCCAGGTAGTTGTAGCTCTGGACTGCCTCCAGATGTGTTCCCTCAACTGTGATATTTAATTGTAGGTCTTGAGAATTTTCTTTGTTTATGATCATAGTTTTAGTCTTTTTGATATTCATATCTAGTCCATATTTTTTGCTTGTTATGTTTATCACATTAAGCAATTGTTGTAGGTCTTTAGAATTTTCTGCTAGTAGAACAGTATCATCAGCATATCTTACGTTATTGATTATCTTTCCATGTATGATGGGCGGTTGGAATTAGTCGTGGTGTATACTGGACGGTTGGAATTAGTCGTGGTGTATACTGGACGGTTGGAATTAGTCGTGGTGTATACTGGACGGTGGAATTAGTCGTGGTGTATACTGGACGGTTGATTCGACTCAACTTTCAGCAGTCGCTGATTACGTGTTCTTTGTTTCTTTCGCCATTTTCACATGTTGTGTTTGTTGTTTTGTATCGACGCCTGGAATATTTGAGGATTTCTGCCCGAATTATCTAACATTGTCAAGGCGTATTTCAGGGCTTGTTTTCTTTTATCGCTACTTAATTGATCGGTCACAGCTGCTCGTTTTCCGTTCCATCACACGGAGGGGGACATAACTCACATCTTTCCAGTGTCGTCAGGTATCACACGGAGTGGGACATAACCCACATCTTTTAAGTGTCGTCAGGTATCACACGGATGGGGACATAACTCACATCTTTCCAGTGTCGTCAGGTATCACACGGACGGGGACATAACTCACATCTTTCCAGTGTCGTCAGGCATCACACGGAGGGGGACATAACTCACATCTTTCCAGTGTCGTTAGGTATCATACGGAGGGGGACATAACTCACATCTTTCCAGTGTCGTTAGGTATCACACGGAGGGGGACATAACTCACATCTTTCCAGTGTCGTTAGGTATCACACGGAGGGGACATAACTCACATCTTTCCAGTGTCGTCAGGCATCACACGGAGGGGACATAACTCACATCTTTCCAGTGTCGTCAGGCATCACACGGAGAGGGACATAACTCACATCTTTCCAGTGTCGTCAGGCATCACACGGAGGGGGACATAACTCACATCTTTCCAGTGTCGTCAGGTATCACACGGACGGGGACATAACTCACATCTTTCCAGTGTCGTCAGGCATCACACGGAGGGGGACATAACTCACATCTTTCCAGTGTCGTTAGGTATCACACGGAGAGGGACATAACTCACATCTTTCCAGTGTCGTTAGGTATCACACGGAGGGGGACATAACTCACATCTTTCCAGTGTCGTCAGGTATCACACGGATGGGGACGTAACTCATATCTTTCCAGTGTCGTCAGGTATCACACGGAGGGGGACATAACTCACATCTTTCCAGTGTCGTTAGGTATCACACGAAGGGGGACATAACTCATATCTTTCCAGTGTCGTCAGGTATCACACGGAGGGGGACATAACTCACATCTTTCCAGTGTCGTCAGGCATCACACGGAGGGGGACATAACTCACATCTTTCCAGTGTCGTCAGGTATCACACGAAGGGGGACATAACTCACATCTTTCCAGTGTCGTCAGGTATCACACGGAGGGGGACATAACTCACATCTTTCCAGTGTCGTCAGGTATCACACGGAGGGGGACATAACTCACATCTTTCCAGTGTCGTCAGGCATCACACGGAGAGGGACATAACTCACATCTTTCCAGTGTCGTCAGGCAAAACACGGGACTTACGATGTAGCACGCCGAAACATCATCTTTTGGTTGATCGTCCCAAATCACGGTAATGTAGTCGATGCCTACTATATTTACCTCTCTTGTCAATCTTTCTCGATGTGAGCCTCCCTTCCTGTTGTTTCCCCCGTGAAGGGTCACTGATTATCTCCCCCCACAGCATAGCCGACCTCTCGTCATCAATGACGTCAGTTCAAGCAAAGATGCCTAATGTCAGTTAAGGTCAACAGTTCCTTGACCTAAAGCACGGCTCTTTGTTTTCACCTCAAAAAGGCATTTTAGTTCTTATATTATATGGGTGAAGATCTCCTGAATCTGGAACATTCCACTTATTCTTATAATTGATACCTTATGGAGTGGTTTCAGCTTGTGATACCAGACACGACGGGTAGGTTTTGAGCTGAAGTCAATGCTTGTGTTTCTGCGTGGTCTTCTGTAGTCAAGGCTTGTAACAAAACGATCAAAGATTGTAGTCAATGCTTGAGGCAAAACGATCAAAGATTGCAGTCAAGGCTTGTAGCAAAACAGTCAAAGATTGCAGTCAAGGCTTACAGCAAAACGGTCAAAGATTGTAGTCAAGGCTTGTAACAAAACGATCAAAGATTGTAGTCAAGGCTTGTAACAAAACGATCAAAGATTGTAGTCAATACTTGTAGCAAAACGGTCAAAGATTGCAGTCAAGGCTTACAGCAAAACGGTCAAAGATTGCAGTCAAGGCTTGTAGCAAAACGGTCAAATATTGTAGTCAAGGCTTACAGCAAAACGGTCAAAGATAGCAGTCAAGGCTTGTAGCAAAACGGTCAAAGATTGTAGTCAATGCTTGTAGCAAAACGGTCAAAGATTGCACTCAAGGCTTACAGCAAAACGGTCAAAGATAGCAGTCAAGGCTTGTAGCAAAACGGTCAAAGATTGCAGTCAAGGCTTGTAGCAAAACGGTCAAAGATTGCTGTCAAGGCTTGTAGCAAAACGATTAAAGATTGTAGTCAAGGCTTGAAGCAAAACGGTCAAAGATTGCTGTCAAGGCTTGTAACAAAACGATTAAAGATTGTAGTCAATGCTTGTAACAAAACAATCAAAGATTGTAGTCAAGGCTTGTAACAAAACAATCAAAGATTGTAGTCAAGGCTTGTAACAAAACGATTAAAGATTGTAGTCAAGGCTTGTAACAAAACGATTAAAGAATGTAGTCAAAGTTTGTAACACAACGATCAAGGATTGTAGCCAAGGCTTGTAGTCACGCCTTATAGTAAAACCATCAAAGATTGTATTCAAGGCTTGTAGTCACGCCTTATAGCAAAACCATCAAAGATTGTAGTCAAGGCTTGTAGTCACGCCTTATAGCAAAATAATCAAAGATTGTAGCCAAGGCTTGTAGTCACGCCTTATAGCAAAACCATCAAAGATTGTAGCCAAGGCTTGTAGTCACGCCTTATAGCAAAACCATCAAAGATTGTAGCCAAGGCTTGTAGTCACGCCTTATAGCAAAATAATCAAAGATTGTAGTCAAGGCTTGTAACACAACGATCAAGGATTGTAGCCAAGGCTTGTAGTCACGCCTTATAGCAAAACCATCAAAGATTGTAGCCAAGGCTTGTAACAAAATGATAAAAGATTATAGCAAGGCTTGTAGCAAAATAATCAAAGATTGTAGTCACGCCTTATAGCAAAACCATCAAAGATTGTAGCCAAGGCTTGTAACAAAATGATAAAAGATTATAGCAAGTCTTGTAGCAAAATAATCAAAGATTGTAGCCAAGGCTTGTAGCAAAACGATCAAAGGTTGTAGCCAAGGCTTGTAGCAAAACGATCAAAGATTGTAGCCAAGGCTTGTAGCAAAACGATCAAAGATTGTAGCCAAGGCTTGTAGCAAAACGATCAAAGGTTGTAGCCAAGGCTTGTAGCAAAACGATCAAAGATTGTACCCAAGGCTTGTAGCAAAACGATCAAAGATTGTAGCCAAGGCTTGTAGCAAAACGATCAAAGATTGTAGCCAAGGCTTGTAGCAAAACGATCAAAGGTTGGCAATTCTGAGAGTTTTGAAGGATACAATATTCTGAGAGTTTTGAAGGATACAATATTCTGAGAGTTTTGAAGGATACAATATTCTGAGAGTTTTGAAGGATACAATATTCTGAGAGTTTTGAAGGATACAATATTCAAATAAATTTTTAAAATATATATTTACGATACAGATTCTTCTACTCACTTTGAATGTAAAATAGATCAGGTGTGTATGTGTTTATCTTTCATGGAAAGACACACACATAAGAGCAAATAAACTAACGTATCAATAACAAACAGCTGTGAAGAGGTTCTTAGGATCCACCCAGACCCTGTAAATGGGCACCAGAACATTTCTCTGTAAAGGGAAGGTAGCTGGGGGGGGGGGGAGAATTGGCCAGCACACCGCATGAGACTGAGTGCAATGATGTCACTAACACTTCAATACCTAACGGTAAGTGGTGATGAACTACCTTCTGATGTTATATCAAAGATGGAAATTGGTAATGACCTACCTTCTAATGTTATATCAAAGATGGAAATTGGTAATGACCTACCTTCTAATGTTATATCAAAGATGGAAATTGATAATGACCTACCTTCTAATGTTATATCAAAGATGGAAATTGGCAATGACCTACCTTCTAATGTTATATCAAAGATGGAAATTGGTATTGACCTACCTTCTAATGTTATATCAAAGATGGAAATTGGTAATGACCTACCTTCTAATGTTATATCAAAGATGGAAATTGGTAATGACCTACCTTCTAATGTTATATCAAAGATGGAAAATGGTAATGAACTACCTTCTAATGTTATATCAAAGAAGGAAATTGGTAATGACCTACCTTCTAATGTTATATCAAAGAAGGAAATTGGTAATGAACTACCTTCTAATGTTATATCAAAGATAGTAATTGGTAATGAACTACCTTCTAATGTTATATCAAAGATGGTAATTGGTAATGAACTACCTTCTAATGTTATATCAATGATGGAAATTGGTATTGACCTACTTTCTGATATTATCTCAAAGATGATAATTTACTTGTGTAATTTGTTGTGGACAGTGGAGGCA
Source organism: Megaustenia siamemsis (assembly GCA_032433765.1). Lineage (NCBI taxonomy): Eukaryota > Metazoa > Mollusca > Gastropoda > Stylommatophora > Ariophantidae > Megaustenia > Megaustenia siamemsis. The sequence goes on along the minus strand of JAVIAB010000117.1, from coordinate 5,641,503 downwards.
AGCTGCCCTGGTCTGGCCAAGTAGTTGAGATCGTTGAACTTAAGGAAATAGTCATGTGACTGTCTAGGGCCGAGGCAAAGAAATGCGTATAAATTCGAAACTGCTAAGAGCTGATTGTAAAGGAGAAATTTAAAAAAATATAAAAAAAAAAGTGTACAGTTAAAGTTTTATCTAATTAATGGACCACACCATTAAACGACGTTTCGGGTCAATCGAATAGTTAGCTATGTAGATGTAGGGCTAATTTTATTTACTTATATATCTGTGTGTGCGTTGTTTGTTCCTACTGAAGACCTATTGAGCCGAAACGTCGTTCAATTGTGTGGTCCATTAATTAGGTGAAGCTTTAACCGTACACTTTTTTTCATTTCTCCTCCACGTGATTGGCAGGTCGGGTTAGTCCACTCTCTCAGGGGTGGCAGCATCTTCACTATGGGATGGGACTCTACAGCCTGTTCTCCACTGATCGCAACTCTCCCAGGCCGCGAGACCTAATCGAGTAGTCCCCAGAACTCTTGAATTCGACGCTCGTCCCAACACCCCCACCGCCAGACACTACCACCCGAGTGTTTGGCCTCTCTTTGACCCTATGTTGAACTGGCGTTCCATATATTTGTTTACAAATAATTCTTCTCTAAACTGTTGCTCTAATGATTGTCCCGTTAGCTAGATTAAGCGACCCTTGTAATTCACGCCGCTATGCAATTAATGTAGCTACATTGAAAGTTAAACAAAAAAAGTAAAGGTTCCATCCACGCCTTGCTAGGCATATGGAGAATATGGTGTTAGTGACCATATTTTGTGAAGAGTCAGTCTTAACATATGGATGTGAATCATGGACAATAGGACAACAAACAAGAACATTACTGGAGTCTGTAGAAATGTGGTTTTACAAAAGAATGTTGAGAATACCGTGGACAGATAAGAAGAGTAGCGAAAACGTTCTGAAAGAGGCTAAAGCAAAAAGAGAGTTAACTTCCAATATTAGGAAGAAACAATCATCATTGTTTTTGCCATGTAAAGAGAAGAGAACAGCTGGAATATATTGTAACAACTGGGAAAATTAAGGGACGAAGAGATAAAGGGAAGCAAAAAGAAAAGATACCAGACAGCTTAAGAAAACGGCTTGCTAGAAGGTCAACAACAGAAATGATAAATAACTGTCGTGATCGAAAGTTGTGGAGAGACATGATCACCCACGCCAGCAGGCCCGGTACTTGATGATGATGAGTGGTATGACATCGGGCTAGGGACAGGAAGGATCCGGGGTTCAAAGCCCATCAGAAACGGCGATGATTTAAAAAAAAAATTTAATGCTTTAATTAATGTTAAACTGATTATTATATATTTCATTATAATAATGATTATTTAAAATTATTAAATATAATAATGATAAATTATGAATTAATTCAAATTTAATATTAATTAAAATAATTGTAAAATTAAAATTTAATCCGTGGGTTCTCTAGGACGTGACCCTCCCCTGATCTCTTGGGTTGTGAGATCCGATGTCTGGGCCCTCTCGGATAACGGCAACAAACAGGGGGTTAGTGGCAGAAACAAGACAAATATCGTCTGTGAGAGCCAAGATGTTGGCATCCCTTTGAATACAAGCGATCCGCGACTCATAACTGACTTCGTGTCGTGCTAACAAAACAAAAGATTGTTATCTAAGGGAGATTATCCAATTTTATCTTCAGAAAAACTTCAACAAAGGGCAGTAACTTATAGAAAAGTGTTGACAAGCCTGGCGTTATGTGCTGCCGCTTTCACACTGGGGTACCTGGTCTAGATACAAACTGTGTTCGCATCTAGGGTTACACTGACTTAAATCCTTCTTGTATCTTATATTGATTAAATCCTTGTTATATCTTTTAGTGACTGAATCCTTGTTATATCTTTTATTGACTAAATCCTTGTTATTCTTCTTCTACGATCATGACTGTCAGACTATGACTCCAGACTCTCTTATGAAGGCAGCTGTGTAAGTGATTCTATTGCCCCGTATAGTTTCTCTTCCAGGGAGGTGGGTGTAGTCCACATTGTGCTTCTCAGGTCTGTACTGTGGGCATTCCTGTAGAACATGTTTTGTTGTCATGTTGTCCAGTGTACAGTGGCACTGGCTGGTAGTTCCTATTTTTAGTTTGGTGAACATGTGGTTTCTCATTCTGTTGTGGCCAGTGCGGAGGCGAAGTATGATGACTTGATCCCTCCTTGATAGTTGGAGGTATCCGTCCCTCTCGTTATACTTAGGGTGTTCTCGTTTCCATTTTTCATGAAACTGGCATTTGATGATGGATTTGGCTTCATCGTAGCTGACCAGATGGTTCTCCTGTGGTAATCTCCCTCCCTCTTTAGCTAATTTGTCTGCGCGCTCGTTCCCGTGTATATTACAGTGTGATGGTATCCACTGGATGACCACTCTCTGGAAGTTATTGCATAGTTGGACTAGGGTTGTTTACAAGTCATCTAGTTCGTTGTTCCTGGGTTTTTTGTTTTTTTTTTAGAGCAGATAGTACTGACAGACCATCAGTCAGCACCACCAATTTTCTGTGCATGTTATTTTTGTATTGGATAGCCAGTTTTGCAGCGTCTTCGAGGGCTTCAGTTTCAGCTTTATTGTTGTTTGAGAATTTCCCAGGCGCTATTGACTAGGTGGGTGTCCGGTTAGCGCAATCGATAGGCGGTTGGCTTACCACGGCAACAGCCGGGGTTCGTACCCTGGCGAGGACACCTGGGTTTTACTAATTCCCTAAAAATTAGTGGGAGCCGCGATAGCTCAGTGGTTAGTGAACTGGACTACTACGGACAAGGGGTAGGATTCGATCCCAACCGACGGCTCCGGGTTCACCCAGCCTTAAATGGGTACCGGATTTTTTCTGGGAAAGTAAAGCAGCACGGGCGTAATACCGACCACATTACCCCAAAAATCATGTGCTGAAGGTCTGTAAAATATAGGGTCACTAACACCATATTTCCCTATACGCCACTTGGCGTGACGGGGGTACTTTACTTTTTTACTATTGACTAGGTGATCTCTTCCTGGTTTTTCAGCTTCAGGAACACACCTCCTCCTCCATTTCTGGTGGCGTTTGTAGCGGAGCCATCTGTGTATATGTGTGACCAGGAGACCTGTGGGTAGTTGTCGTTTGTGTGTTTTTCTGCCATGTGTTTTCTCTCTGTGTCTGTTTGAGTGCCTTTCTTCATGATTCCTTAATATGTCTTCCTTAAGTTCTGGTATTTTGTGTTTCCCATGAGTAGACATATCATATGGACCTAAGGGTTTCGGCGTTGTTTGGGACAGTACTGGGTCACTAGTTGCCAGTTCTTTGGAGGTTGCAGCGAAGTTGCTCCTCTTCAGTCTTCTTAACCAGTTATTCTTTGGTGGATGGGGTGACTAAGGAGCCTTTTATATTTCATATAATCCTTTTTATAATTTATATTGATTAAATTCTTGCTATATCTTATATTGACTAAATCCTTGTTATATCTATCTTTCGTTGCCTGAAGTATTATCTATATCTGCAATGTCGTTTCCTGTATAAATTTTACTGTCTTTTGTAATTCTTGCAGTGGCCCATATAGTTTTGTCTGTAGTGTTGTATCTATGGGCCAATGGATTTTCCTTAGTCTACTATATTCAGTGCAGTCTTGAAGTATGTGTTCAGCAGTCTGGGGCGCCTGTCCACATGTACATGTAGTTGATGTGCCGATCTTGAATTTTGTATATATGTGACTGTGGAGTCGATTGTGTCCTGTTCTGAGGCGTATAATGATAATTTGTTCATATCTATTCATATTATGAAAGGCATCCTGATTTGGGGCTTGTAGTCCTCTGATTGATATAGATTAAATCCTTCTTATATTTCCTGTGGCAAAAGTAACAAAGAACTACTTTAAGAGACTTATGAGACAAACTCTAGCATCCCCCTCATCATGGGGCACGATGATGTCAACAAAAATGTAGACTTGTGACAAATTCAGTGACGCGTTAAGTATGAAACGTTGCTGTAGTTGTTCTGTCTAGTCTGTCACATAACTGCTCTATCTAGCCTATAAAATACCTGCACTGTCTAGCCTGCCACATACCCACTGTCTAGCCTGCCACATACCCACTGTCTAAAACAGGTGTCATGTCAGGATGGTGAGACATTTCCATATTCACTCACTGAGGAGAGAGTTGAAGGTAAGCTGTAAGGACCAGTGCCAGATATACTCCCAATGATATGACATTACCAGCATACACTCCATGTTATGCAGGTATCAAATGAGATGGGTTTGCATGCCAGATCCACTAAAGAAATTATTATATGGGGAACAGGAGGACGGGAAAAGATGAGATAAAATCAAATAAAAGAAAGGATTCAAACACCACAGATGTGAGTAAAACATGGAAGTAGCAAGACAATTTGCTGCGGAGATCACATTAGTACTGTGTGTGTGTCCATCATGGCACTGCTGGGGTGTGGAGTGTTGTGAGAAACAAACAAGGATAAATAAGGCTTACGAGAAGTGGTCACTAACTCAGCACAGCATCATCTTCCATGAGAAGTTAAGTTAACAAGCAACATTCATGCCCTCACAGCATCATCTTCCATGAGAAGTTAAGTTAACAAGCAACATTTATGCCCTCACAGCATTATCTTCCATGAGAAGTTAAGTTAACAAGCAACATTTATGCCCTCACAGCATCATCTTCCATGAGAAGTTAAGTTAACAAGCAACATTCATGCCCTCACAGCATCATCTTCCATGAGAAGTTAAGTTAACAAGCAACATTTATGCCCTCACAGCATCATCTTCCATGAGAAGTTAAGTTAACAAGCAACATTTATGCCCTCACAGCATCATCTTCCATGAGAAGTTAAGTTAACAAGCAACATTTATGCCCTCACAGCATCATCTTCCATGAGAAGTTAAGTTAACAAGCAACATTTATGCCCTCACAGCATCATCTTCCATGAGAAGTTAAGTTAACAAGCAACATTTATGCCCTCACAGCATCATCTTCCATGAGAAGTTAAGTTAACAAGCAACATTCATGCCCTCAAAGCATCATCTTCCATGAGAAGTTAAGTTAACAAGCAACATTCATGCCCTCACAGCATCATCTTCCATGAGAAGTTAAGTTAACAAGTAACATTCATGCCCTCACAGCATCATCTTCCATGAGAAGTTAAGTTAACAAGTAACATTCATGCCCTCACAGCATCATCTTCCATGAGAAGTTAAGTTAACAAGCAACATTTATGCCCTCACAGCATCATCTTCCATGAGAAGTTAAGTTAACAAGCAACATTTATGCATTCACAACATCATCTTCCATGAGAAGTTAAGTTAACAAGCAACATTTATGCATTCACAACATCATCTTCCATGAGAAGTTAAGTTAACAAGTAACATTCATGCCCTCACAGCATCATCTTCCATGAGAAGTTAAGTTAACAAGCAACATTCATGCCCGCACAGCATCATCTTCCATGAGAAGTTAAGTTAATAACCAACATTCATGTCCTGACAGCATCATCTTCCATGAGAAGTTAACAATCAACATTTATGTCCTGACAGCATCATCTTCCATGAGAAGTTAATAACCAACATTCATGTCCTGACAGCATCATCTTCCATGAGAAGTTAACAATCAACATTCATGTCCTCACAGCATCACCACTTTTCTGTAGGAAACCACTTTCTTAGAGAGTGATGGTCTCCGTCCACATTGGTTGATGTATTAAACAAATTATAACAAAATAAGAGCAACAACAATGAGAAAATGGTGAAAACAAATAAAAGTTGATTTATTGTTGACATCTCTGTCTGAGCTATCACAACAAGAACAGTAAACCTGGCAATACACAAGAATATCAATACAAGCTATGACACACACACAACTGTCCTCAACTGACAACATTCAACACAGTATGGAAGTGCCTGTGTTGTCCACACAAGGTCAGCCACTTCTTGACGTTGGCCGGAGCACTTTGGATCTGGTTTGTCTGATGAAGGACTGACCAGCAAACTACGTCGGCCACACTCGGTTCACGGCCAACTAGCCAGTCCCTCTTGCCAAGCTGGGAGTTTAAAGTTCTCACAGCTGCAGCTTTCTCTTTAGACTTGCCCTCCAGTAGCTGCAGCTGTGCCAGGTCAAGGATCTCATCAATCTGTGTGGCAGCAATGATGTCAGCGTCATCGTAAGATGGGTTCAGGAGGCGAGCCAAATAGCGGGCAACGTTAGCTTCTCCCTCAATTGTGGTTTGTTTGGTAGGATCCACAACCAGCTGGAGCCCGGCTGCCACTGTGGACAACAATAAACAACTTCAGTAAACTCATCTCACCAGAACACACTGACTGGATTATGAGAATAACAATAAACATCAGCAATGGAATCCAGAATTGGAATATAAACAACACACTGTGGGAGTCTCAAATGAAAGTATTACAAAAGAGCCCTTGTCTGGAAGCACCAGGGAGGAGAGAGAAGGGAAAGATGGGATATACTTGGAGAAAGAATGGCAGCAAACAGAACAGCTTTTGTTGAAAGCAATGCTCTACAGCGAGCTGAAATGTAGAAGAAGGATGTCACTGACATGGAATGAAGGTGTCTCATAATGACACTATGTGGTTCTCAAATGTCACAAGCCGACAATCCACAATGCTTACAAGGCATGGGGTCAAAGGTCAAGAGCTCTTAAAAAAATATAGGATGAAAGATACAAATACGCACAAGTCCATATTTATAAACACTGTCATATGTTCACACAACATGAATATGAGCCATCTTAATCTCAGGGAGTTCTGAACAGTGTGTGTGCGTGTGAAGAGAGTTGTGAACAAAGATTAGTCAATAATCAAGATGATTTTAAATTGGGTGTAGACTGTCAGCACTTCTGACATGAAGCATCCCCATCTGGAAGTGTATGCTCCGTCCAGTCGTTGTTCTCTAGAATGAGTCAAAGATGGGTCCAGCTCATAATGTTCTGTCTGTCATAAACACAGGTGTGATGACTGACAGACTCAAATTAGTCTAATCTAGGAGTTCTATCTAGACAGTAACCATACTCCAAGACATCAACGTGACAGTGAAACTCCAAGACATCAACGTGACAGTGAAACTCCAAGACATCAACATGACAGTGAAACTCCAAGACATCAACCTGACAGTGAAACTCCAAAACATCAACATGACAGTGAAACTCCAAGACATCAACATGACAGTGACACTCCAAGACATCAACGTGACAGTGAAACTCCAAGACATCAACGTGACAGTGAAACTCCAAGACATCAACGTGACAGTGAAACTCCAAGACATCAACGTGACAGTGAAACTCCAAGACATCAACGTGACAGTGAAACTCCAAAACATCAACGTGACAGTGAAACTCCAAGACATTAACGTGACAGTGAAACTCCAAAACATCAACATGACAGTGAAACTCCAAAACATCAACATGACAGTGAAACTCCAAGACATCAACCTGACAGTGAAACTCCAAGACATCAACATGACAGTGAAACTCCAAGACATCAACATGACAGTGAAACTCCAAGACATCAACCTGACAGTGAAACTCCAAGACATCAACCTGACAGTGAAACTCCAAGACATCAACCTGACAATGAAACTCCAAGACGTAAACCTGACAGTGAAACTCCAAGACGTAAACCTGACAGTGAAACTCCAAGACGTAAACCTGACAGTGAAACTCCAAGACATCAACGTGACAGTGAAACTCCAAGACGTAAACCTGACAGTGAAACTCCAAGACGTAAACCTGACAATGAAACTCCAAGATGTCAACCTGACAGTGACACTGCAAGACGTTAACCTGACAGTGACACTCCAAGACATCAACGTGACAGTGTTGTGATACACTCCAAAATGTCAACGTGACAGTGACACTGCAAGGTGATCATGTCTCTCCACAACTTTCGATCTCGACAGTTATTTATCATTTCTGTTGTTGATCGTCTGCCAAGCCATTCTTTTAAGCTGTCTGTTATTTTTTCTCTTTGCTTCCCTCTATCTCTTCATCCCTCAATTTTCCCAGTTGTTACAATATATTCCAGTTGTTCTCTTCTCATTACATGGCCAAAAAATAATGATTGTTTCTTCCTAATATTGGAAATTATGATACCATAGTAAAAATCACCGCATAAAAACAAATTCTTCAAAATTTGATAGTTTTCCGTGTTTGAACAATCCCCCGTGTACCTTCCTAATTACAACTTCTGGTGACCCCCCCCCCCCCCTTCTATGAGTGTTGGATTTATTTCTATTGACATAGGATTTTTAGTTTTCATTTCATGAAATATATTATAATACTAAAATAAAAATTAGCAACATTTTAATAAATTGGTAGTTTTTCTTTACTTTCTTTTTATTTTTTATTTTTTTTTGCTGTGACCAGGGAAATTTTCTCAGTCATCGGCTGATATCAAACAACCCTTTGAGGTAGCCGAACATACTGGCGGATTTACATCAAATGTACCAATAGACATTGTAACACGCTTGGTCCGAGCGGTTATAAATCAATCTGACACAGGAAATCAGATTTCCCTGCGTGTTGACTTTGGTAAACACACAGATGTGTGTCAAAAGTTCAAAGAAAATACTATTTTTAGTGCTCCTAATGTAACAATCAAGTGGTAGTAAATTGTGTTACGAAATGTAATGGCATGTAGGTATCTTAATCTAGGGTTAAAACTTCACATACAGAGGTTGTTGTGCTGCTGTTGTACCAAGGCTCGTTGTGCTGCTGTTGTATGAAGGGTTGTTGTGCTGCTGTTGTATGAAGGGTTGTTGTGCTGCTGTTGTACCAAGGGTTGTTGTGCTGCTGTTGTACCAAGGGTTGTTGTGCTGCTGTTGTACCAAGGGTTGTTGTGCTGCTGTTGTACCAAGGGTTGTTGTGCTGCTGTTGTACCAAGGGTTGTTGTTCTGCTGTTGTACCAAGGGTTGTTGTGTTCCTGAGTTGTATTGATGCAGATCTAGTAGACAGGGGCAGCATAGCAAAAGGAGTTGAACAGCTTCCATATGGGGCTGATATAGCCTGCAGTTTAGTGCTTGTAAAAGGGGGGAGGGGAGCAGTTTGTTGACAGGACATGTCCTCAACTCTGGTCTTTTCTCTTTTGTGTTCAGTTGTGTCTCAGGTAAGGTTAGTTGTCTAACTTGGTCTTGTGTCTCAGGTAAGGTTAGTTCTCTAACTTGGTCTTGTGTCTCAGGTAAGGTTAGTTGTCTAACTTGGTCTTGTGTCTCAGGTAAGGTTAGTTGTCTAACTTGGTCTTGTGTCTCAGGTAAGGTTAGTTGTCTAACTTGGTCTTGTGTCTCAGGTAAGGTTAGTTGTCTAACTTGGTCTTGTGTCTCAGGTAAGGTTAGTTCTCTAACTTGGTCTTGTGTCTCAGGTAAGGTTGGTTCTCTAACTTGGTCTTGTGTCTCAGGTAAGGTTAGTTATTTAACTTGGTCTTGTGTCTCAGGTAAGGTTAGTTATTTAACTTGGTCTTGTGGCTCAGGTAAGGTTAGTTATTTAACTTGGTCTTGTGGCTCAGGTAATGTTAGTTATTTAACTTGGTCTTGAAGCTCAGGTAAGGTTAGTTATTTAACTTGGTCTTGTGGCTCAGGTAAGGTTAGTTATTTAACTTGGTCTTGTGGCTCAGGTAAGGTTAGTTATTTAACTTGGTCTTGTGGCTCAGGTAAGGTTAGTTATTTAACTTGGTCTTGTGGCTCAGGTAAGGTTAGTTATTTAACTTGGTCTTGTGGCTCAGGTAAGGTTAGTTCTCTAACTTGGTCTTGTGGCTCAGGTAATGTTAGTTATTTAACTTGGTCTTGAAGCTCAGGTATGGTGTACAGCTATGATTATTGGCAGATGAACTATATAAAAATGTGTTCAGTTATCTGATTGGCAGATAGGTAATGTGATATAAAGATAGTTATATTTAGTCGAGTCGAAGGTCCTGGCATCACTGTAAACGAATTAAAATCCACAACTGCTCAACCTCCCGTGCCAGTGGAATCATTTGATTTAACATCTCATCCCATGGAAGGGTCCAAACAAAGAAAGGCAGCTGCAGTCTTCATCATAGCAGCCACATCATCATCATCATGTGCCCTGCCGGTTGGCGTAGGTGATCATGTCCCTCCACAATCTTCTATCTACCGTGCATCGTATCAGTTCTGTTGTTGACTGTTTTCCATGCCATGACACCAAGCTATCCAGTATTTTCTTTCTTTGTCGTCCACGATCTCTCTTTCCTTTTATTGTGCCAGTTGTAACCAAGTATTCCAACTTTCCTCTTCTCATGATGTGCCCAAAAAATGTTGATTGCTGTGATGTGTCATGATTATTCAAGGCAATTCAAGAAGGTAGTTTGCCATTCCTTTCCTTCTTGGCAGTGGCTGTACTAGTCGGTGATCGCAGCCATTGTCTCTATACATGGGATCCTCTGCCTGCCATCGCGGTGTGGGGACCATAACCGGCACTACTTGTCGGCTGCTCCCACAACACCATCCACCATCTGCTCCAATGGCTTCACATAACCCTGATAGGGGGGCTAAACGGGGAAGGGAACTCCACCTTGCCCAGGGGTGTCCCGAAGACTGCCACAGCACATGCCAAAAAATATAAGGTTATCCCATATAAGGTATATTTCATTGAAAGTGAACACAGCCAAATTGTCCGTCATACGATATCATCATTCATCGTAAGCAATCAGAATACCGAAACCCGATTCAGATGAAAAACATGGCTCGTGGTGTGCACAGAGCACTAAACTCAGTAGCTCCAACAGCGAGCCAGTGTAGTATAAAGATGTGTTCACTTACCTTTCTTCCAGATGAGAGTGATGGCCAGGTGACAGTCTCCTCGTGTTATGCCGCTGTTGGATGTGAGCAGAGTACGCAGGTTGTCTGGCACACTGTCGGAGACACTCGAGTGAACAAAGGTGGACATAAAGACTCTATACTTGCTACTCAAGCTCTGACACAGAACAATAAGAGACAAGGGTATGCTGGATGGGTCCGCACTGATGACCAGGTCCTGGCTTGTGACTCTACAATGCTGAAATAGTCAAGTCCACACTGGTTATGCCAAACATAAGAGTCACTGTAGACAAACAAGAAGAGATCTATCTACAGAGGAACGAAGCTCACCACACTCAAGGCAGACATAATGGTGTCCCCCAACCCCACCTATGTTGCAGGGCACTGATACTTCTTGTGGCTTGCTGGTTACAAATATCCCTGAGCTGCTGCTTGTGCAGAGGATGAATCACAAATCTTATAACTACAGCCACAACAATCAGTGTGAGAGTCAACAATCAGTGTGAGAGTCAACAATCACAGACTTCCATACAGTTTTCTGTTCAATCCCTAACAAAATACAAGTAGCCTCAAAGTAAATCTCTCTCATTGTTGTAGAAAACTCAAAGTAAGCATCATTGTTGTAGACAACTCAAAGTAAGCATCATTGTTGTAGCAACTCAAAGTAAGCATCTCTCATAGTTGTAGATAGACTACTCAAAGTAAGCCTCTCTCATATTTATAGATAGACTACTTAAAGTAAGCTTCTCTCATTGTTGTAGACTATTCAAAGTAAGTCTTTCTCATTGTTGTAGACTCCTCTCAGTAATCAGGGCTACAGTTTCACAAACTTCCGTTTGAGGTTTCCAACCAACATGAGCTTTACCAAATATCCTGACCTGCTCTCCTGCATTCTTCGCAGGCTACTTCAAACTCCTGCATTCTTCGCAGGCTACTTCAAACTCCTGCATTCTTCGCATGCTACTTCAAACTCCTGCATTCTTCACAGGCTACTTCAAACTCATGCATTCTACACAGGATATACTTCAATCACAGTCACAACTACATCACTGTACAGCCACTTTTCCTCTTGGATTACGGCATCCACTGAAGATACAAACCCAAGAGTTCTCAGTTTGATGATACAAGTCCTGATACACCACCTTTAATCCTCATTCTCTTGAGGGAATGTCCTAATGAAGTGAGTATCATGATGCCCACCAGCAACTAGGCACCCACAACACAGTGGTGCCACAGATGGTAGACAGATTAACCAGTCTGGTCAACTGAGTTGGGAATGAAGGCTACCCGCTACTCAAAAATGCAGTGCTCAAACCGACTGTGCTAGGCCAAAAGATGCAAATATCACAGATTTGCTGCAAATCACAACATAATGCATTAATGAACGTCCTTCCAAGGACAGACAAAAAGTTGTCAGGTTAATGTCAGAAAAAAAATAAGAGAAAATACCCTGACAGTTCATTTAAAACAAAATAAAAGCAAAGATTCCCTCCCCTTGCTAGACGGAACAGTGTGTTAGTGACCAGATTTTTCCAAGACTAATGGCACATGATGTGGTCAGTATCATGCCAGGCCGTGTTTACTTCTAGGGGTACATCTTGTACACATTGTTAGAAGCTGACCAAACCCCAGAGCCATGTCCCAAAAATTTATCTGACAATCAAACCCAGACCATTCTGATCAGGAAGCCAGGACATTAACCACTCAGCCATGGGTTAGCACTTGACTGTAATGCTACAAGTCCAGGCCAGGACATTAACCACTCAGCCATGGGTTAGCACTTGACTGTAATGCTACAAGTCCAGGCCAGGACATTAACCACTCAGCCATGGGTTAGCACTTGACTGCAGTTTAATGCTACAAGTCCAGACATCCTCGTGTGTTTTACAGCCTAGGGTAATATTGTTTGTTTTAGTCAACAGCTTAAGAATGTTACAACTTTATGAACAAGACAGGACAAAGAACTTGGAAAAGAAAACAAACAATACAAAATATAAATCCTTAAAAAAGGAGGAAATGTCAGTAATATAATGGCATCATAGAAGATGCTCGCATGAGCAAAAATAACAAATGTATTTTTTTTTTTATATATATATATATATATATATATATAATTAAACAAAAGAATGAAACTTATAAGAATGCTTAAATCAGAACAGGCCACAATATACAGCATGAAAATGAACATCATCAAAACAGAGGTCATGAATATCGTCAAAGAGAAACCGAACATCAACATAACTATAGATGGCAGACAACTAAAACAAGTAGAGGAATTCATATACCTAGGAAGTTTAATAACAAACAATAATTCTCAAACAGCAGAGATAGAATCAAGATGCATCAAATCTTGAATGACAGGAAACAGTCTGAGAGATAAGATCAGAAACGAAGAACTGAGAAAAAATCTAGGAATAATTCTAATCATAGAATACATAAAGAAACAACAGATAAAATGGTTTAGTCGTGTGATAAGGCAGAAATATCATAAAACAACATAATGAGCCTTCAATAAATGTTGCAAGAACACCAGACTCCAGGGTCACAGCAAAAAAAGGGATTGATGAAATATTAGAAAATCTAGGAAATATAACAGCATAAGAGTTCAACAGAAGAGTAAAAGATGGACATTAAAATACTAGGAACACTAGGAAACATAACAGCAGGAGAGGTCAACAGAAAAGCAAAAGATAGATTGATGGAATATTAAAAATGCTAGGAACATAGCAGGAGAGGCCAACAGAAGAGTAAAAGACCGCACAAATAATACCTCCCTTCAATGCTGAAAACAAATAAGGAAGGAAAGAGAAGAAGAAATAATGAAAAGAGTTAATCCCACTAGGATTAAAAGGTGAACTATGAGGAAGTTCTCCAAAGGGAAACCACTGCATTCATCCAAGAGACATGAGATCATGCCAGTAACAGATGCCAATAAAGCCATAATGATCAGATGAAGTAGACTGCCACAGCTGTACCAGAATTATGTTAGATGTTGAAGAGATGCTCTAGAAAGCTATCACCCAAACATCTACTAGTTTCACCAATGTAAGTCTTCTGGCAAAGTCAACATAACATGAACAACAATGATGTTGACTGTGGGTATAACAAATTACCAGACAGGTCTAAATGTGTCCTTGTTTGTGGTATTTTTGGACTAAGTCATTTGCTTGTGATAGAGAACACTGTGTATGTGTTTATGTGTTATATTTCTTCATGAACTTTCAGGGTAAATGTGAAGTGCCAATTATAATATTCACTTACCAAAGATGAAGAGTGTAGTGTCTGGCCATGATGACTTCCTGTTGTGCTCACTGGTGATGTGGTGACAGCAGCAGTGGTTGCTGATAATGTGGTGGTAGGTGTGGCTGCTGTTGTTGATAATGTGGTGGCCTGAGTGGCAGATTGCCTTTCTGCTACTGGCGCATTGTACTTCTCCGAAAGTTTAGACACGGATGCTTGAAGCTGCTCTAGTCTCTTAAGGACATCCTCCTGGCGCTTCTCAAGGCTGTCCAGGGGTGTGGTGCTCACGGATGAACCCTGGAAACAAGCCACACCAGAATGTAATCAATAACATTGATGGAGAAATCACAATGACAGCTTTAGAGAGACAGAGACTTGTCATCTCTGCTCCATCACATTAGATGAAGGCACGTGTGTGTGTTGAGAGCAGCACAAGTAGCAGAACCCACAATTTAAAGATGGTGAGGGAGAATAGAAGAGAGATTAAAGAGAGAGACCACGTAGGACAGCTCCTCGACTGAAATGGTCACAATCACCAACCTGACTGCATCAGCTTCAGTGAAGCTAGAATTCAGATCTGGAAACAAAGTAATCTATGGGGCTAGTAGTTGATTCCTGTATCTGTAAATGCCACAGAACACATCATCAAAATTGTTACAGAACAGTGAACATATAACAAGTTGTGCGAATGGAAAGTTCATAGCGGTTACTGGACAAAGCCGAGAAGGAAGGATGGTGACGAGCAGGTGAGGAGGAAAGAATGGTAGTAGGCAGACACAAGCTTAGAGAGAATGGAAATTTTATAGTTGTTGTGAAAGTGTGAGTCAAAACATGGCTTGACCCATCAGGTAATTAGGTTGACAAACAACTTCCAGGACAGGTCAAAGTCATGAAGTAAACATCATTCTTTTGAAACTCAGGAGAGATCAAGCTGACCAGAGGTTACTATAAAGCCACAAACAAGCCTGTGTGGACCATCCTAGAACGTAAGAGTTCACTGAAAGAACCAAGATGTCGGCTGTTGTGATAGTTTGAAGGCAGATGTCACAGAGCGGTCAACTTTTCACCAATTCCATTGGATGCAGGTATTCCACACGCAGATTTATGTTTGGGTATTTAAGCTTCAACATAATAGGTTTTCAGTAGTTAGGCACGCAAATTAAAACAGGCAAATAGTTAGACACAAGATTTAAGTAGTTAGGAGGAAGACAGAGCTAATCAGAATGTAGGCTAGTAAGCTTAGTCCAACTTTGACCGAACTGCCGAAGGCAGACAAGTTAGTAGTTTTTAGTTTTAAGTTAGTTGAGAAGTGATTAAGGAACAGACTAGAGAGTAGTAGTAAGAAGTGGTTAGAAACATAAATGTGGACTAGCCAAGCTTAGAGTAGAGAACATAGGAAAAGATAGCAGACTTGAGGAAATTAGTTGAGCAGTAGACAGAACCAGAACAAGTGAATTAGAACATAGGAAAAGATAGCAGACTTGAGGAAATTAGTTGAGCAGTAGACAGAACAAGTGAATTAGAACATCATGAACATTTTGTTGTGAAAGTGTTTCTGAGAGTGTTTCCAAAATTGTGCTTCAGGGAACAAAGTCGTAAGTAAGTTGTGAGAGTGACTGAGTTATACATTTAACACAGATGTGCACTTATGGACATGCCATAACTATCGGTATTAACCTCCCGAATGTCCAGAATTAAAGAACAGTAATTCTAAGAGAAGTGCTTCCACTATTATGTATCACATGAGAAGTTAAAGATCAATAAACTTGATGATGTATTTATGACTGAGGATAGTCTGTGATGATTAATGTTGTTGACTATAAATGTGCTGATAACCCTAAATATAAAGTTAAAAATAAACAAGAAAGATAAATAACATCAACAACACTATTACAAAATTACCATGACACTGTGAGAGACTGTAAAAGCATGTAAATCACCACATCAGGTCTATGGTTATAGGAACAGGTGGTGATACATGGGCCAGGACTTAAGTCCATTCTGACAGTGTTACACACACAAAGGACAAGCGGATCTTATAAAACAGCAGAACACAAAGAAATGGAAAAACAAGCTTGACAAGAAATATGAAGATTCTTGTTTTCATTTCTTTCACTGGAAAGTTGAAGAAGACGTTATAATGCAGTGGTAATATTATTTTCCCTTTGTCAATAATGTGTAATTTATTTCAGCAATTTTGTTATTATAATATTATTATTTGCAGCTTTCATCTTTCGCCCATCCCTGTCATGTCAACCTGATGGACACTATTTAACTGTCAAGTTGTCATGAGACTATATGACACTCCCATTAAACTGCTAGATGTGAAACAAGCAGCAACCCTTAGACAGGTGAGACACTCAATGACAGACACCAACCCTTAGACAGGTGAGACACTCAATGACAGACACCAACCCTTAGACAGGTGAGACAATGTCAGACACTAACCCTTAGACAGGTGAGACACTCAATGACAGACACCAACCCTTAGACAGGTCAGACACTAAATGACAGACACCAACCCTTAGACAGGTCAAACACTAAATGACAGACACCAACCCTTAGACAGGTGAGACACTCAATGACTGACATCAACCCTTAGACAGGTCAGACACTCAATGACAGACATCAACCCTTAGACAGGTGAGACACTCAATGACAGACACCAACCCTTAGACAGGTCAGACACTAAATGACAGACACCAACCCTTAGACAGGTCAAACACTAAATGACAGACACCAACCCTTAGACAGGTGAGACACTCAATGACAGACATCAACCCTTAGACAGGTGAGACACTCAATGACAGACATCAACCCTTAGACAGGTGAGACACTCAATGACAGACACCAACCCTTAGACAGGTGAGACACTCAATGACAGACACCAACCCTTAGACAGGTGAGACGCTCAATGACAGACACCAACCCTTAGACAGGTGAGACGCTCAATGACAGACATCAATCCTTAGACAGGTGAGACGCTCAACGACAGACACCAACCCTTACTCAGGTGAGACAATGTCAGACACCAACCCATAGACAGGTGAGACAATGTCAGACACCAACCCTTAGACAGGTGAAACAATGACAGACACCAACCCTTAGACAGGTGAGACAATGACAGACACCAACCCTTAGACAGGTGAGACAATGACAGACACCAACCCTTAGACAGGTGAGACAATGACAGACACCAACCCTTAGACAGGTGAGACAATGACAGACACCAACCCTTAGACAGGTGAGACAATGACAGACACCAACCCTTAGACAGGTGAGACAATGACAGACACCAACCCTTAGACAGGTGAGACAATGACAGACACCAACCCTTAGACAGGTGAGACAATGACAGACACCAACCCTTAGACAGGTGAGACAATGACAGACACCAACCCTTAGACAGGTGAGACAATGACAGACACCAACCCTTAGACAGGTGAGACAATGACAGACACCAACCCTTAGACAGGTGAGACGCTCAATGACAGACACCAACCCTTAGACAGGTGAGACACTCAATGACAGACACCAACCCTTAGACAGGTGAGACACTCAATGACAGACACCAACCCTTAGACAGGTGAGACGCTCAATGACAGACACCAACCCTTAGACAGGTGAGACGCTCAATGACAGACACCAACCCTTAGACAGGTGAGACGCTCAATGACAGACACCAACCCTTAGACAGGTGAGACACTCAATGGCGGACACCAACCCTTAGACAGGTGAGACACTCAATGGCGGACACCAACCCTTAAACAGGTGAGACACTCAATGGCGGACACCAACCCTTAGACAGGTGAGACACTCAATGACAGACACCAACCCTTAGACAGGTGAGACGCTCAATGACAGACAAACACCATCCCTTAGACAGGTGAGACGCTCAATGACGGACACCAACCCTTAGACAGGTGAGACACTCAATGACAGACACCAACCCTTAGACAGGTGAGACGCTCAATGACAGACAAACACCATCCCTTAGACAGGTGAGACACTCAATGACAGACAAACACCATCCCTTAGACAGGTGAGACACTCAGTTACAGACAAACACCATCCCTTAGACAGGTGAGACACTCAATTACAGACAAACAGCAACTCTTAGGTGAGACCCTCAAAGACAAACACCTCCTTGGCTCAAACATCCACTTGATGACTGACAGGTCAAACACCTAAATAAAATGGAAATACTCAAAGAACCATCTTGCTTTCACAGGCACGACTTCCGCCACACAGAGCAAGATGAACGTCACAACAGTCAGGTTGACTGGCCATGAAAGCCCACAAGACCAGGCTCATATCAGACGTTAACTTTCCTGAAATCGAGGAACCCACACACACGAGTATAGCAAAATACACTCATAGACATGGACTACGGGAAGATGTCCCAGCACATACACATGAAACCTTGCCGTCGCCAATATTGCGGTATTCAATTATAGACATCAAAGATGAACACGTAAATGGTAGAAAATAAACCCTGCCAAGAATATATAGAACTTAAATGGTTGGACCACCTGGTCAGAATGGATCCTCACCAATCACCATCAAGGGCGTTCTTCTCAAGAACGCATGGGAAAAGACCAAGAAGAATATGGATAGATGCAGTGACAGAGACATGTAACAACAAAGGAAAATCACTAATTCAGACAGTTCCAGCAGCTCAAGAACGACAAATGATATAAACCACGACACCTTTTAGGTATCAGTGAAAAGAGAAAAGAAGAAAGATGAACACAGACCTCTAGGTGTGAGTGTTACTTACAGGTGCCGTGTCATCTACAGGCGAGGATGCCGGAAGTTGGGACGCGCGGACAGAGTGAAGATTTGGGGGAATTTGCTTTGAATATCAGGGGATGGGGTGGGCGTGGCGTTCTGCAAGCTGTATTTGTTGACGATGTAGGCCTTGCTGAGAACTGACTTATCCAGCAACGAGTGATCGCACACGTCAAAGCTCGTCTGAGATTCTCGATCCACGAGTGTACTCAGCCGCTCCCGAGGTCGCTGTGGACTGTGGACAGCGCTGTCTGGGCCCAGCTGTCTTCGTGAGAGCAGACATCGGGGCCGTGACTGGGTGGGGCTGCCAGTAGATGGCAGGTCGAGCCGTCAGTGTTCTCAAGTCTGTGCACGGAAACCGGGCTCCACGTTCTGCCCGCCCCAGAAATGAACGTATCCAGCATCTGCTCGTGACACTTGTCCACCGCCTCGCTGTCACACGTGCTCAGCATAGTCTCCTCCTCGGCGTGCTTCTTTGAGCATCTTTTCCAGGCATTCCTCACGTCCTGCGCACACCGCGAGATAACATTGCCCATTGCTACCGAGAAACACGCCAAAAAATACCTCAACGTGAACTCTTCTTACCAGTTCACGTCAGCAAATTGTCTTCTCATCGTGACAGAATTCACGTAAAAATAATACCTCAACGTGAACACTTCTCACCAGTTCACGAAAGTAAATTGTCTTCTCATCGTGACAGGATTCACGTAAAAATAATACCTCAACGTGAACACTTCTCACCAGTTCACGAAAGTAAATTGTCTTCTCATCGTGACAGGAATCACGTCAAAGAATATCTTAAAGTGAACACTCCTCACGCCCGTTAATTGCTATCTCATCGTGGTGCCACCAACTTTCAAACAATCAAAGCCGAGTGACGTCACAATACCCAACGTCCTGCTCACAGCGACAATGGGACCGTTTGTACACGCTCCCTCCCTACTCTCTCACCTGATACAGGTTATCATCCAATAACGTGTCACGCCTTGAAAGTCCACGCCTGTGGACCACACCGATGACTACTTCCGGTTTGCTCCTACATTCGCCAAGAGTACCGGTCCGGAAATGAATGACATCTTGTGGTTCAGCTGGCAACGCCGCACAACACAACAAAATACATCAAATTAAACACTGAATGTCTTTCTGCTACACAACACAACCGATGATGGACACACTAGAAGCAAATGTGAACAACCACAACCCATCAGCACACGACGACCAGCCATGAACTATATTGATTCCGCCGTTTTACTTCAGGAGAACACGTAACAATGAATGACGAGCACGTGCGGCGTTCAGGGTATGACACAGATAAAGAAAGAAGGTGGGAATTATAAAGGGAGACCAACGTGCCAGAATTACACAGCCAGGCCCGTGTTCTGTGGCGTCAGGACAGGTAAAGCCGAGGCACTGGCGTTCACTGGATGTGTGCCGGAGGTCACGTGCTCGCCTCCGCTTCCAGGTGCCACCACCACACTGAGCAGCTGTTGTTGATAAAAGAAAGTGGCTGAGGGAAGTGAGAAGTTTCCGACGACAACAGCACCATGATTGGCTCCATGCTACAATCTTTGTTGTTTGAGATAAGATTCTGCTTTAGGGCCCACCATGTGGTACCAAACAACTCACTAACATTCACAGGTGCCCATAAATGGCCATTGGCTAAGGGCGTACAAGTGTTATATAAATAAATAAAACAGACATCTAAAAATAGTTTGGTGAGATCAACACAGCCATCTATACATTTACAAAGGCTTGTGGGCAGAAAATCATCATCATCATGGAGGGTCGTCTCCGCATCGAAAGTTGGCTATTGTGGAGCGTAATTTTGTTCTGTCTCTTGCTTTGATGGTGCTGGTTGTCATAGGCTGACTTGTCCATCTTTTGAAAAGTTACCCGTCCATGTTAGCCTTGGTCTACCTCTGCCTCTTTTACCTTGTATTTTCCCTTCCAAGACTACTTTTAGTAGACCGCTGTGTCTTTTAACATGCCCCAAAATTCTAATTTGTCTGGTGTTTAGTAGTTCTTTTTTCATTTTTAGTTGTTTAAAGACATCATTTGTTTTCTTTCCATCCAATTCTTCTATAAATCTACATTTCAAAGGCTTCAATTTTCTGTTGTTTTCGTGACTATGTTTCTACACCATACAGGAATGTTGAGAAGATATAACATTTAGCTATTGAGTATTAGCACTGCTCTTATTTGTGTTGATGTTGAAGGTGTGATTGTTGTGGGTGTTATGCCAAGAGGAGAGACAATCATTTCGCAAGCTTACATTAAGACATTGAAAGTGTGATTCTTATGGATGTTATGTCAAGAGGAGAGACAATCAACTCACAAGCTTACATTAAGACATTGAATAAACTCAATCAACATTTTCGTAGAATTTGGCCGCACAAGAATCCAGCAGACCTGCTTCTCCTTCACAACAATACGCATCCTCACAAAAGTCTGGCACCACGGGAAGCAATCACCAGACTGAGTTGGACTGTACTCCCCCATCCACCACACGGCCCTGATTTGACACCCTCTGATTTCCATCTGTTTGGTCCACTTAAAGATGCCCTCTATGGAACAAGGTTTGAAGATGATGAAGTGATCCATACAGCGAAGAAATGGCTACACGATCAAGACAAAGACTGGTACAGGCTAGGAATAAATGCACTTGTTGCGCGCTGGCGTAAAGCTGTACACGTGGGTGGGGATTATGTTGAATGATACCGATGTTTACATGACATATCCATATATACTGTGTACAAATTGCATACTTTTTTAATTAGCAGTTTTCCGAGAAAACCGATGTGGTGCATTACGTTCTGAATACAATACACTGAGTATGTCCAAGGTAGTTGTAGCTCTGAACTGTCTCCAGGTCTATTCTTTCAACTTTAGTAATAGTAGTAGTCATAATCAACAGAAAATAAAATCTGAAAACAAGCTAGCGCGATTCTGGGTAGATTGACGTCAGCACTCTATAGCTCCTACAGCTTAAGACGTTGCACTATTTCCAGTTTAATTTTCTTGCTGCGGGTCATTGTCAGCCTCTAGATGGTTGTGCATCAACAGTTCATGATTTCTGTCTCTGTCCATGAGCTCAGCTCCAGGCAGTAAGGGCACACATCCCCATCCTATATCAGCTTCACTGACCACTTACATTTCTTGAGCAAGTTCGGACCACCGCTGAGGACAACTCACACAATCAACTGTTAAATAGTAAGAGTCTGCGGCCCATCAACTAACCAAGAACTCACTACAACTTCTTAGTTGGTCTCCATGGAAACAGCCTGAGTCAGGCTGGCTAAAAAAGGCCAGGATCATAGTGGTGGTACAACAGACCTAGTATTGCAGGGACAAGTTCAAACTTCACCACTAAAAGCCAGGATCATAGTGATAGTACAACAGACCTAGTATTGCAGGGACAAGTTCAAACTTCACCACTAAAAGCCAGGATCATAGTGATAGTACAACAGACCTAGTATTGCAGGGACAAGTTCAAACTTCACCACTAAAAGCCAGGATCATAGTGATAGTACAACAGACCTAGTATTGCAGGGACAAGTTCAAGCTTCACCACTAAAAGCCAGGATTTCAAGGAAGCCTTTATAACCAACCACTTACCACCTTGAGGCCAGTGCTCATATCAACCGATGGCATTAAGAGAAAACCTTTGTGAAATGATTCTTCTTGACCAATGTTCCCTCTATTTTCTTCCACCCCCTGAGAGGATCATTTGGTGCTTGGAGCAAAAACATTTCAAATTAAAAGTTACCGCCTGACACTTGTTTATGTGATTTATAGACTACACAAAAGCATTTGACAAAGTAAAGCATGTGGAAATAATTAATACACTGTAGAAATTAAACATTGATGTCACGGATCTGAGAATCATAAAAAACATGTACGGGCAGTACACTAGGTGTGCCTCAAATAGCTTATGGGGGTACCTCTGTGTGAAACAAGGCTCATCCTGCTGGGTGGATTGGCACACAAAAGTGGAATATTGGCGCTACATTAAAGGTTGATCTATTTTCTACACAAGTTCCACCTTATTCTAACCACTAGTTTGTTGGTCTGGTAGGGTTAAAACAGTGAAGATGTTTGATTGTTGTTTGTTATATAGTTTCAATAAAATGCTCAAGACAAGATATTTTTTATTGAAAACCTGTGCTGGGTAAGCTACATGAAGATTTGGGTGTCAGGCGGTAACTTTGCATCATAGTTACCGCCTAACACTCAAACCTTCAATGTTACTGCCTGACATTCAAACCTTTGACTGTTACTGCCTGACATTCAAATCTTCAATGTTACTGCCTGACACTGAAATCTTTCAATGTTACTGCCGGACACTCAAACCTTCAATGTTACTGCCGGACACTCAAACCTTCAATGTTACTGCCTGACATTCAAACCTTTGACTGTTACTGCCTGACATTCAAATCTTCAATGTTACTGCCTGACACTGAAATCTTTCAATGTTACTGCCGGACACTCAAACCTTCAATGTTACTGCCGGACACTCAAACCTTCAATGTTACTGCCTGACACTGAAACCTTTCAATGTTACTGCCGGACACTGAAACCTTTCAATGTTACTGCCGGACACTGAAACCTTTCAATGTTACTGCCGGACACTGAAACCTTTCAATGTTACTGCCGGACACTGAAACCTTTCAATGTTACTGCCTGACACTGAAACCTTTAAATGTTACTGCCTGACACTGAAACCTTTCAATGTTACTGCCTGACACTGAAACCTTTCAATGTTACTGCCTGACACTGAAACCTTTCAATGTTACTGCCTGACACTGAAACCTTTCAATGTTACTGCCTGACACTGAAACCTTCAATGTTACTGCCTGACATTCAAACCTTCAATGTTACTGCCTGACATTCAAACCTTCAATGTTACTGCCTGACACTGAAACCTTTCAATGTTACTGCCTGACAGTAAAAACCTTCAATGTTACTGCCTGACATTCAAACCTTCAATGTTACTGCCTGACACTGAAACCTTTCAATGTTACTGCCTGACACTGAAACCTTTCAATGTTACTGCCGGACACTCAAACCTTCAATGTTACTGCCTGACACTGAAACCTTTCAATGTTACTGCCTGACACTGAAACCTTTCAATGTTACTGCCTGACACTCAAACCTTCAATGTTACTGCCTGACACTGAAACCTTTCAATGTTACTGCCTGACACTGAAACCTTTCAATGTTACTGCCTGACACTGAAACCTTTCAATGTTACTGCCTGACACTGAAACCTTTCAATGTTACTGCCTGACACTGAAACCTTTCAATGTTACTGCCTGACACTGAAACCTTCAATGTTACTGCCTGACACTGAAACCTTTCAATGTTACTGCCTGACACTGAAACCTTTCAATGTTACTGCCTGACACTCAAACCTTCAATGTTACTGCCTGACACTGAAACCTTTCAATTTTACTGCCTGACACTGAAACCTTTCAATGTTACTGCCTGACACTGAAACCTTCAATGTTACTGCCTGACACTGAAACCTTCAATGTTACTGCCTGACACTGAAACCTTCAATGTTACTGCCTGACACTCAAACCTTCAATGTTACTGCCTGACACTGAAACCTTCAATGTTACTGCCTGACACTGAAACCTTCAATGTTACTGCCTGACACTGAAACCTTCAATGTTACTGCCTGACACTCAAACCTTCAATGTTACTGCCTGACACTCAAACCTTCAATGTTACTGCCTGACACTGAAACCTTCAATGTTACTGCCTGACACTCAAACCTTCAATGTTACTGCCTGACACTCAAACCTTCAATGTTACTGCCTGACACTCAAACCTTCAATGTTACCGCCTGACACCAAAATCTTCATGTAGCTTACCCAGCACAGGTTTTCAATAAAAAAATATCTTGTCTTGAGCATTTTATTCAAACTATATAACAAACAACAATCAAACATCTTCACTGTTTTAACCCTACCAGACCGGAGGCCGTGAACCTAACTGTCCCCTATACCTGGGCTCCTGAGCTTCAAGAGAATAAACCAACATGATATAGAAAAATGTTAGTTACATGCAAACAAGTGGTTAGAATAAGATGGAACTTGGAGACATTGTAGAAAATAGGTCTACCTTTCATCTAGCACCAATATTCCACCTTTGTGTGCCAATCCACCCAGTGGGATGAGCCTTGTTTCACACAGGGGTACCCCAATCAGCTAGGCACACCTAGTGTACTGCCAGTAGTTGTTTTTTTTATGATTCTCAGATCCTTGCCATCAATGTTTAACTTCTCCAGCATATTGATTATTTCCACATGCTTTACTTTGTCAAATGCTTTTGTGTAGTCTATAAAGCACACACATATATATATATATATATATATATATAGATCTTTTTTTTTACCCCTAAAGTTCTTTCTATCAATGTTCTCAGGATGTATATTACATTATTGGAGCCCTTTCCTTCCACAAATCCACATTGTTCCTTGCTTATTTCTGGTTTTAATTTGTTCCTTACATGTCTCATGATGGTCTTCGCAATCAGCAGTGCCTGACTTCTTCGGTATGGCTACAAAGATAAATTTTAGTAGATCTTCGGATATGTGTCCAGTGTTATATATGTCATTGAGTAGTTTTGTTATGACTTGTACTCCCAGCTCTCCTAATACATTTATCTCTTTGATTGTTATATTGTCGGGACCTGGAGCTTTGCCTCTTTTCATGTGTTGAATTGCCGCCTCCAATTCACTCTGCATTATTGGTAGCTGTGTGTTTTGAATTGTTTAGCTCTGGTCTTTCATCATCATACAGTTGACTGATATATTCTTTCCATCTTTCTATTATCTTCTCCTGTCCCATTATTATATTTCCTTCATTTGATTTCACACATCCTGAAACTTTGACTTCTATTCTTCCTGTTAATTCATTTAACTGATTGTGCATACATTTTGTGTAATTCTTTTGTTTTCTCTTCATTTCTTCACATTTGTTTTAACCATCCATTTGCTTCTCTGTATTTGTTTTGGGTCTCTTTGTGCAATATTTTGTATGTCAATTCTTCTTTCTTATGTTTTCTTCTTTCATCCATTAGTTCTAGTATTTCTTCTGTCATTTATAGCTCTTGCAAGTTGGCCTCGACCTCTAATCCTTGATAGGTCCAGTAGTTACCTAACTGGTCAGACTGGTGTATCATGTGCCCCCTTTACAGCCCTCATTTGGAACCCTTTCAACGACTTGTGGTGTTGAGGGTGAGCATACCCAGACCATAACACAGCACCAAGACTCCATAAACCAAAATAACAAAGGTTGCTGGACATTTGCACTGGCCATGATCTTGGTCATGCTGAATCACTTCCACATCTTTGAATGATTTCACAATTTACTAGAAAAAAACTATGAATCAAATTTCATTACTTTAATACAAAAATGTTGACACCTCTTTCTAAACAAGTTTAGATCACATTTGGTGTTGATCTCCCAAGAGATTTCACATTCTGCTGACAGTGACACTGTTCGGGAATGATATTCCTTGCCTGTTTATTGAGGTAGCAAGATAGTAGTCTGTTGTGTTCTTCACTCAGGGAAGATCTTGAGTAAATGTTCTTTGTTCTTGTTCTCCAAAGACTTGAGCTTATTCCCTTGGTTAACCCTAGATTACAAGACCTATCTGTGAGTCATTATTTCACGAAACAGTTGTCAAAATTACTACCACTTACTTCTTACATTTGAAGTTGGGAAACAAGATTTTCTTTCAACTGTTGCTATACAGTTGTGTTTACCCAGAGACATGGGAATCAGATGCTGTAATCATTTCTTGGGTTATGTTAGATTTATGGCCTGCATTTCAAATGCACAGCGCCATGGCTACTGGAGGTGTTATGTCTGTCTTTTCACACGGTGGCCATCAGTCCATCAATCCAGCAGTATGTTCAGCCCCCCTCTATGCATTGTGCGCTGTCTATTCCATGTTACAAAGGTTTGTCTCATGTCTCGCTGATGGCCTAGATTTTCCCTCAACATGAGAAAAAAATTAATTTCTTGAAAATTGGCAAAATTTTTATTGAAAAAAAAAAAACAGCCTCCTTTCTACAATACCATCATACTTTTTACGACACATTTGGAAAAAAAATCCAACATAAAGGAAACAAATCCAACACTCATGGGTCATTGGAGGTAGTAATTAGGAAGGTATGGGTGTGTGTGTGTGAGGGTGTATGCCCACAGCAAACTGTCAAGTTTCAAGAATTTGTATTGTGACCATTTGTACAATGGTCTCATAATCTAGGGTTCAGAAATAAATAACTAACAATCAATAAGAAGTCATCGGATCAAAGGTTGGCTACCATGGAGCACTATTTTACTTTGTCTCTTGTTTTGATGGTGCAGGTTGTCATAGGCTGACTTGTCCATCTTTTGACGTTACTTATCTATGTTAGTCTTGGTCTGCCTCTTTTACCATGTATTTTCCATTCCAAGATTACTTTTAGAAGTATTCTGTGTCTTTTAACATGCCCCAACAATCTTATTTGTCTTGTTTGAATTGTGTTTAGTAGTTATCTTTTCATACTTAGTTGTTTTAAGACTTCATCATTTGTATATATATAAATATTAAGAAGCCCTAAACTATGATAATAAACAGAGAGAACACACAAAATCTACCAGCGAAATAAGAAGGCAGAAATAAGAACATAGCTACCTTCGACAGCTTGTACCAAATGATGGCAAATGCAAGTAAGAAATAAACAAAAGAATACAAATAGCAAAAAGCTGGTACAACATATAAAATATGTGCTCACATCACAGTAGATAAATTATACTAAAACTGAGAATAAAATAAGTGTTATATCGACTCAAAACCCTTATATGGTGCAGAAATATGAACACTAAATAAGAAAATTGAAACCTCTAACATGTGGATATATATATTAAAAGAAAGAATAAGGTAAACATAGAAGAGACCAAATAACAAAGTTCTGAAATAATTGAACATGAAGACAGAACTTCTTCTTCTACCTTTTCAGCTCCCTGTGGAGCATAGGTCTAAAACAAACACTTTCAGCTCCCAGTGGAGCATAGGTCTAAAACAAACACTTTCCAAGTCGTTCTGTTTCTTACCATTCGTTTAAGATCATTCCATCTTCCCCATCATCTTCATCTCTGCTTCCATTTGTCTTCTCCAAGAATATTTTGGTCTTCCTCTTTGTCTTTTTCCTTGGGAATTCCAAAAAATGGCCTGTTGTATAATACTTTCAGCTGACTTCCGGGTGTGTGTGTCCTATCCAGCGCCATCATCTTCGCTGTATCTCTTTATCCACTTGAATTTGACTGGTACTTTTCCATAATTCTATGTTAGTGATTTTGTCCTGCCATTTCCATCCTTTTATTCTGCATGAGCATCCATTAATAAAGGTATGTATCTTCATGATTGTCATTTTTGTTGTTCTCCATGTTTCACAGACATATAATAGGACTGACTTAACATTGGAGTTGAACATTTTAATTTTTGTAATTAATCTAATTTCTTTGGACTTCCATATGTTTCCCAAGGCAATAAATGCTCCATTTGCTTTTATTATCCTTATTTTGGTATCATTCGCTGTTTATCCTTCTTTGTCTATATTACTGCCCAGATATATGTGAGACTGTACGTCTAGTAGAGGTAATTATTATTTGCTTATTGCCAGCTGCAGTAATTCTCATAATTTTGGTCTTATCTCTATTTATTTTCAGTCCCAGCTGTTGTGATCTTTCATCAAGTATGCTCATTTTATCTTGCATCTGTTGATGGTTGTGTGATAGGAAAACTATGTCTTCAGCAAAGTCTAAGTCATTAAGTTGCTTGCAGTGACCACTGGATTCCATTTCTGTTGTACTGAGTTATTTTCATAATCCAATCTAGTAAAAAGAGACATGGAGATAGAAGGCATCCCTGATTTACTATTGTTTTTATTTCAAATGTTTCTGTAAGTTGCCTTTTGTGCACAACACTACATTTAATTCCATCACACATTAGTCTTATCAGGTTAATAACCTTTATGGGGATTCCATTGTGACTCAGCAACTTACAAAGCATTCCTCTGTCTAAACTATCAAAAGGCTTTTCATAATCTATGAATCTGATATAAAGTGGAGACTGTAGTTCTAAACTTTGTTCAGCTATTTATATGTAGGGTAGTTATTCGATCAGCACATGATGTGTTCTTCCTAAAGCCTGCTTGTTCATCTCTCTAGTGTTTCTCTATGTTCTCTTTTAATCTCTCCAGAATGATTCTGCTTAGTATTTTTACCTGGCTAGAAAGAACTAATGAGTACAATTTAAACAGGACAACTGAACTCTCAGAGACAGGATAACTTACTGAACCTCATCTAGGAAGAGTAAATACAGGGCAAACAAGGTATAGGCAAATAAAGACTAACTAAAGTGGAGTGACAACATGAGAACCTACGGTAGTTTGCACTGTCAGGGTAAGAGATGGATCAAATTGCAGTCCATGGGTGTCCACCTTCAATGTATAGACAACTCAAGATGATGATGATGAATGAGATGGATTTTTTTACAGTTCTAGTCTGAGGAATTTCTTGGTGACAAGTGGTGATGGCTTAGTACGGGCTCACTAAGTTAGCTACAATGGTAACTACCAAATGTTTAACTACAAAGCAAATAGTTTGGCCACATACAATCACAAGGGATAGCAAATGGAATTTTCCAAGGCACAGTTACCATATGCTCAACTCAACAGCCATAAGTGTATACTTCAGTAAGGACTTTTCATGCAGTCAGTTATCTTTACTTATTTCTTTTATGCACTAGAAGGATTACTGTTGTTAATTTTGAACATTATGATTAATGAGACCTTCCCAAATGTAACATGTGTTGCTACTATTTATATATTGAGATTTAGGTCAGGGAATCCTTCACATCATGATTGGAGTTTCCTGTACT
This sequence comes from Megaustenia siamemsis, assembly GCA_032433765.1. NCBI lineage: Eukaryota > Metazoa > Mollusca > Gastropoda > Stylommatophora > Ariophantidae > Megaustenia > Megaustenia siamemsis. The sequence goes on along the minus strand of JAVIAB010000117.1, from coordinate 5,611,718 downwards.
AAACTCAAATAGTTCTCCACTGTTTTGCCTTATAGGTCTGATGTTTACATTTTGTGGCCGGATCCATTTCTAGTAACCCAACACAGATATTTGGATTTATTGGGCATTTTTTTCATGAGTGTGTGAAATTTCACAAATATCTGTGTTGAGATGTTTTTAATGCAGCAATTTAAATTACCAGGCCCTCCTCTACACAGTTGTTATGTGTGTACACCCAATAACTAAAGGTTACACCTCTTCATCATCCGCTGGTAAAGAATGTTTAAGTGGGCATAGATGCCTTGTGTTGTGATTTGCAGTAGAATTGTGATATTCGCGCCTTTAGACCCAACATATCCGACTTCAGCATGTTATTTTTTAGTAATGGGTTGCCTTCCCTCTAAGATCCCTATTTGCTTGGCCAGACTAGACAGGTTAGAGTTTCTAGAGGCACCGCGGAGAGGTGGAGCAGGGTCTGGATGGTTCTGGTTCACTGATCCTGGCACAAGCCATCAGCTGCAGGCTGCTGACAGCTTCCAGCTCTGCTGCTGTGAGGTATCTTTGCTTCCCCACAATCTTATAATGGTGGCCTACAGCATCTTGGAATATGGGTCAAACAGAATGGATATTTGTGTCAATAAAATAGTTTTAAGAGAGCAAAATTGCTACTTGCTTTCCTGTCAATCCTTCAAAAAGTTTCTGAAATTTGTAAGAAATATGTAATGGAACAAAAATCTGTACTGGAATAGTCACGCTTTATTTAAACATAAATGAGCTCGCAGATTAACATTATGTCATTGCTTATAATAAGCCATAATAGGATGCTGACCCGTTTTTTTTTAGCACATACAGTATACAGTTAACATACAATTAGCAAAACCATATATTACACTATGTTGTTTTAAAATAATAAACACATAAATTAGTCACTTAAAAGTGCTTAACTTGTTAATTGACAGTACAGAATTAAGGCTGAATGGAAGTTCAAGTAATGCTTCAATCAGGGCTATCTAGTGTTTACAAATAAGTAGCCATTGTGTTAAGTAAGTAGCCATTGTGTTAAGTAAGTAGCCATTGTGTTAAGTAAGTAGCCATTGTGTTAAGTAAGTAGCCATTGTGTTAAGTAAGTAGCCATTGTGTTAAGTAAGTAGCCATTGTGTTAAGTAAGTAGCCATTGTGTTAAGTAAGTAGCCATTGTGTTAAGTAAGTACCCATTGTGTTAAATAAGTACCCATTGTGTTAAGTAAGTAGCCATTGTGTTAAGTAAGTACCCATTGTGTTAAATAAGTACCCATTGTGTTAAGTAAGTACCCATTGCGTTAAGTAAGTACCCATTGCGTTAAGTAAGTACCCATTGTGTTAAATAAGTACCCATTGTGTTAAATAAGTACCCATTGTGTTAAGTAAGTACCCATTGTGTTAAGTAAGTACCTAGTCTACATTTTTACAAGAGGCAAAAAAGCGAAAAAGTTGAGTAAAGAAAACAAATGAAAATAAAAGATGCACTAGCATAGACAGTAAGATAATAGTGAAACAACTAAAAGACAATAGTGAGACAACAATGAGCCAATAGTGAGACAACAATGAGACAATAGTGAGACAACTGCAAGACAATAAGACAAAAGTGAGACAACGATGAGACAACTGTAAGACAATAGTGAGACAACAATGAGACAATAGTGAGACAACTGTAAGACAAAAGTGAGACAACAATGAGACAATAGTGACACAACAATGAGACAATAGTGAGACAACAATGAGACAATAGTGACACAACAATGAGACAACAATGAGACAATAGTGACACAACAATGAGACAATAGTGAGACAACAATGAGACAATAGTGACACAATAATGAGACAATAGTGAGACAACAATGAGATAATAGTGAGACAACTGCAAGACAATAGTGAGACAACGATGAGACAACTGTAAGACAATAGTGAGACAACAATGAGACAATGTAAGACAATAGTGAGACAACTGTAAGACAATAGTGAGACAACAATGAGACAATAGTGAGACAACTGTAAGACAAAAGTGAGACGATGAGACAACTGTAAGACAATAGTGAGACAACAATGAGACAATAGTGAGACAACTGTAAGACAATAGTGAGACAACAATGAGACAATAGTGACACAACAATGAGACAATAGTGAGACAACTGTAAGACAATAGTGAGACAACAATGAGACAACTGTAAGACAATAGTGAGACAACAGTGAGAGAATAGTGAGACAAATGTAAGACAACAGTGAGACAATAGTGAGACAACAATGAGACAATAGTGACACAACAATGAGACAATAGTGATACAACAATGAGACAATAGTGAGACAACAATGAGACAATAGTGACACAACAATGAGACAATAGTGACACAACAATGAGACAATAGTGAGACAACAATGAGACAATAGTGACACAACAATGAGACAATAGTGAGACAACTGCAAGACAATAGTGAGACAACAATGAGACAATAGTGAGACAACAATGAGACAATAGTGAGACAACTGCAAGACAATAAGACAAAAGTGAGACAACGATGAGACAACTGTAAGACAATAGTGAGACAACAATGAGACAATAGTGAGACAACAATGAGACAATAGTGAGACAACTGCAAGACAATGAGACAAAAGTGAGACAACGATGAGACAACTGTAAGACAATAGTGAGACAAATGTAAGACAATAGTGAGACAACAATGAGACAATAGTGAGACAACTGTAAGACAATAGTGAGACAACAATGAGACAACAGTAAGACAACTGTAAGACAATAGTGAGACAACAATGAGACAATAGTGAGACAACAATGAGACAATAGTGACACAACAATGAGACAATAGTGAGACAAATGTAAGACAATAGTGAGACAACAATGAGACAATAGTGAGACAACAATGAGACAATAGTGAGACAACAATGAGACAATTGTGACACAACAATGAGACAATAGTGAGACAACTGTAAGACAACAATGAGACAACTGTAAGACAATAGTGAGACAACAGTGAGAGAATAGTGAGACAAATGTAAGACAATAGTGAGACAACAATGAGACAATAGTGAGACAAATGTAAGACAACAGTGAGACAACAATGAGACAATAGTGAGACAACTGTAAGACAATAGTGAGACAACAATGAGCCAATAGTGAGACAACAATGAGACAATAGTGAGACAACTGTAAGACAACAATGAGACAATAGTGAGACAACAATGAGACAATAATGAAATAACTGCAAGACAATGAAACAACAGTGAGACAACAATAAGACAATAGTGAGACAACTGTAAGACAATAGTGAGTCAACAATGAGACAATAGTGAGACAACTGTAAGACAATAGTGAGACAACAATGAGCCAATAGTGAGACAACAATGAGCCAATAGTTTGACAACAATGAGACAAAAGTGAGACAATGAGAAAATAGTGAGACAATGGGACAACAATGAGAAAAATAGTGAGACAATGAGACAACAGTGAGACAATGAGAAAATAGTGAGACAATGAGTCAACAATGAGAAAATAGTGAGACAATGAGTCAACAATGAGAAAATAGTGAGACAATGAGAAAATAGTGAGACAATGAGTCAACAATGAGAAAATAGTGAGACAATGAGTCAACAATGAGAAAATAGTCAGACAATCAGACAACAGAGACAGTCTTTGAGTCCTGATTTGCAAGAGCAGTTACTGAGAAATAAAAGGCAGCTGCTGCTGTGTGTGCTGGGATCAAGGTCAACCCAGCAACTTAAAACTTTCTGTGAAACATGCTTTCTAGACACAAAACTTTAAACTGCTAAGTAATCATTTCTATGATTGCATCTGACTAGCCCAGCACCGCTCTACACACAGTGCCACTGTATTATGTATAACGGTTTGGGTTATGAGCTACAGAAACCGGTCAGTAAATGTCAAACGTACAATTAATTACATGTACACACTCAGTGTACACCAATAGTTTACACTCTGTTTCAACATAATTATATTTTTAATATCATTTATCATTATTATAAGTCCAATATAAATATTAAGAAGGTTATATGATCAAACTACCAAAGAAAGGAAGTTTACAGGAGTGCACAAATTATAGGGGAATTATGCTACTATCAGTGCCAGGAAAAATATTAAGCAGAATCATTCTGGAGAGAATAAAAGAAGCCATAGAGAAACATTTGAGAGATGAACAAGCAGGTTTTAGGAAGAACAGATCATGTGCTGATCAAATAACTACTCTACGTATAATAGTTGAACAAAGTTTAGAACTAAAATCCCCACTTTATATTGGATTCATAGATTACAAAAAGGAATTTGATAGTTTAGACAGAAGAATGCTTTGGAAGTTGCTGAGTCATTACGGAACCTCATAAAGTTTATTAACCTGATAAAAACAATGTATGAAGGAACAAAATGTAGTGTGGTGCATGAAGGACAGATTACAGAAGCATTTGAAATAAGAACAGGAGTAAGGCAGGGATGTCTTCTGTCTCCATTTCTCTTTCTACTGGCCATAGATTGGATTATGATAATAACTCAAAACAACAGAAATGGGATCCAGTGGTCACTGACCAAACAACTTGATGATTTAGACTTTGCTGATGACATAGCTCTCTTATCACACAGCCATCAACAGATGCAGGATAAAATGAGTATATTAGATGAGAGATCACAACAGCTAGGACTAAAGATTAATAGAGATAAGACCAACATTATGAGAATTAATGCAGTTGGCAATGGCCAAATAAAACTAGGAGAAATACCTCTACTAGACGTACAATCTTACATATATCTGGGCAGTAATATAGATAAAGAGGGAGGAACAGAAAATTATACCAAAATAAGGATATCAAAAGCAAGAGGAGCTTCTTTCATTGCACTGGGAAACATATGGCATGGAAATCCAAAGAAATTAGGCTAAATACAAAAATTAAAATGTTCAACCCCAATGTTAAGTCGGTCCTAATATATGGCTGTGAAACATGGAGAACAACAAAATTGACAATCACGAAGATACAGATTTTCATTAATGGATGCTTACGCAGAATAAAAGGATGGAAATGGCAGGACAAAATCACTAACATAGAATTATGGAAATGTACCAGTCAAATACCAGTGGATAAAGAGATACGATACAGCGAAGACGATGGCGCTGGATAGGACACACACTACGGAAGCCAACTGAGAGTATTACACAACAAACCTTTTTTGGAATCCCCAGGGGAAAAGACAAAGAGGAAGACCAAGGAATTCTTGGAGAAAGACAGATAGAAGCAGAGATGAAGATGATGTAGATACTTCGATATCTCAAGGGACGCCGTCACCGGTTGTGACGTCATTAGGTAAATATGTGTGGCCAGGACCACGTCGTGTGAAAAAACTCCGAATTTTTACATCGTATGTACTTTCGTTTTCCGATGATGTTTCCGGAAGCTATTATACGAAACTTAAGTTGTTTCCTAACAATGAGAGTTCCGTCCGCCTATTTAAAAAGTCGGAAGTGATCTAAAACGATTGTATTTTGTCATACAACGCATGTTCCAGCTACATACGACGGTCTCATCATATTTTCACCCGAAAAAAAGCATGATGCAGTAAAATAATATGGATATTTAGATTTAGCATCCATTTTTACATAAGTGTGTGAAATTTCAAAATGATCCGTGTTAGGATGTTGCGGCAATCGCGAAAATTGATGCCCCTGCTCGCTCCAAATAAATAACATGGCCGATCGGCGACTATTTTGAATGTTGAACTTTAATTCATTGCAGAAGAAAATCCTGCTAACGTAGGTTTAAATAACAAAGATAACCTGATTCTATAACCACTTCTACATATTTGTGGGAAATTTTAAATGGATATGTGGGCCCCTATTGAAATTATCGGCATTTGAATGATCTCACCATTATCGAAAATTTTCCCCATTGATTGCATGGCGGCGATCCAGCTGGGATCAAAGACTATGTACTGTTGAACTTTAAAGTCATTGCAGGATAAAATCCTGCTAACGTACTAAACGTAGGTTTAAGTAATAAAGATAACCTGATTCTATAACCACTTCTACATATTTGTGGGAAATTTTAAATGGATCTGTGGGCCCCTATTGAAATTATCGGCATTTGAATGATCTCACCATTATCGAAAATTGTCCCCATTGGTTAGCATGGCGGCGATCCAGCAGGGATCAAAGACTATGTCCACTGTTGAACTTTAAGTCATTGCAGAATAAAATCCTGCTAACGTAGGTTTAAATAACAAAGATAACCTGATTCTATAACCACTTCTACATATTTCTGGGAAATTTTAAATGGATCTGTCCCACCCTATTGAAATTATCGGCATTTGAACGACCACACCATATTATACAAAATTTCCGGTTTTCCCCCATGCTTGGTCTCTTCAACCATCATCAAGTGCCTCTAACTCAGACTCACTCAACGTCTTTTTTTAGTTATTATAGTTAGTTATATTTAATTTAAAATGTAGTATTTCCAGTTGCCTAATATTAATAAATATTCCCAATTATTTAAATGAAAGTTTTTTTAAATTTATATACTGTAAACACATATATTTTTTTAATGAATAAAAAAAATTATTTAATAATAAAATTATACTTCTTGTACACATAAAATAACAATAATAATGATGTGACTTCTTTAGCAGAAATTCAGTATTATTTTTATGTGAATCATAGAAATTTATAATTATTCTTACATAAATTGCAGAGAATTACTGTTATTTTTGACGTAAATTCCTGAAAATTACCGTTACTTTGATATAAATCAATTTAATTGATTTTTTATTGACGCAAATTCAATAGAAAGTATTTTTTTTTTATTGTACACCAAATATAATGATTATTTTGAAAATGTACACCAAATGTAATGATAATAATTTTAATTTAATAAAAAAAAATTTGGCTTCTTATTTAAAATTTGGCTTTTTTTGCATGGCCAAACTGGCGCTATGGTTTTTTCTTCTTTGCATCATTAAACACAGAAATAATTCACTTAAAAAATCGTAACTTTTTTTCTAATTGTCGTACAAACATGATTCATGTATCATTGTTTTACTCACTTCGAGGGCTATTTAGCTATACTGGTTTCAATTATTAGAAATTATTTTGAAAAAAAAAACAAAGTACCTAGATGATGGGGAAGACATGGAATGATCTTAAAAGAAGAATGGCAAAAAGCAGAACGACTTGCTGGAAAGTGTTTGTTGAAGACCTATGCTTTACTGCTGGGAGCTAAAAATGTAGAAGAAGAATATAAATATTGTAAATAAATATAATAAAATAACCAAACACTAACACCGGGTTTAAACTTTCTGACGATTTCGTCATCGGGTGTCGGTTCGATTGATCTTCACATTTTTTTTTAAACTTTACATTTCGTTTCGATTAGATCGAATACAAGTTTCTAAATGTGCAAAATGATAAACATTCACCGTGTGTGAGTTCTTGTGATAGCTCTGCACCTTGTACATGACTTTCGGTAGGCTGACCACGTCGGGAGACTGGTAAGGCTTGATCTTGTACATGTCCCTGTGGGGACCATTCAGTGAGCAGGTGGCCATCTTGTCCTGGTGACGTAGCCGGGTCGGCCAGGTATTGTCTGCATCTGTCGGGCCAAACCAACATTGTCCTCACATTCTCTACATCTCAGGGGGTCAAGGCAGAAATGCATATAAAAGCGAAGCTGCGGTAAAGCTGATCGTAAAGGAGAAACGAAAAAAAATGGTGTGATAAAGATAAAGTAAAGTACGAGACTTGAATCGGCGTCTTAGCACGCGAGTTTTTACCCATATGTGTTCGGTCGCCTATCCAGAAGTGTTCGGAGACTTCTGGATAGTGTCGCTTCAAACATCGAAACTCGCGATGCAAGGCGGCATTCCTCACCTTCCCAGAGTAATACCCTGGTACCCATTTCTGTCAGCGGCTGGGTCGACCGCGGGATTTGTTTCCAACCACGAGTACAATTCACACTGCTTCTAGCGGAAATTGAACACGGGTTGTCCGAACGCTGGTAGCCCAGTCGGGTGGTTTTTCCAACTAGGCAACCGAGGTTCCCGTGTAGGTATATACCGAGGTATCCCCGTTTAGATAAAGTTTTACGTAATTAATGGACGACACAATTGAACAACGTTTCGGCTCAACAAGCCTTCAGCAGGAACAAACGACACACACGCAGATATGTAAGTAAATAACTCTGTGTGTGTTGTTTGTTCCTGCTGAAGGCCTATTGAGCCGAAACGTCGCTCAAATTTGTGTCGTCCATTAATTACGTAAAGCTTTAACCGTATCATTTTTTTCTATTTTTTTTCTTTTTAAATATATATTTTTTTTAATTTCTTCTCTCGACATCTCTCTCTCTCTCTCTCTCTAACTCAACATCTATCTCTATGTCTCTCTCTAACTCAACATCTATCTCTATGTCTCTCTCTAACTCAACATCTATCTCTATGTCTCTCTCACTCCTTCTACCTCTCTCCATGATGTAAAGTTCTTGCTATTCTTAGAGTAATCAATGTTTAATATTAACAACATTTTGGTAGGTTAGTTCAGACGTGACAAATATAGATCGATCAGTTGATGACTGATTGGCGCAGCGGACAGCCCTGTAGTACATCAACGGGGGCCGAACAGCGAACAGCCCTGTAGCACGTCAATGGGGACCAGCTGACATTGGACTGATCAAGAACTGAGACGTGAACTGATTCCCTACTCTACTCACAATAACGTGCTACCATAAAGTACTACAAGCAGAAATCTTAATAAAAAAAACAATTTGAGACATATATACCTCTTCTTCCCACCGCATTTGTATTTCTTTCGTTCACCCAATGACCACTAAATGAATTAATTATCCTCATCGTCATCCGTCCTTAGAAGGACGTTAGGAGGACGTAGATACGTTGTGTCGTAGTTTTCAGTATAAGTGTGATATTTGCGCCTTTCGGCCCAACACATCCGACTTCAGCATGTTTTTTTTTTTTTTTGTTAGTACCAGGCTGTCTTCCCTCTTCGATCCCTACTCGCTTAGCCAGACTAAACAAGTTAATCTGATTCTGGGGGCGCCGCGAAGAGATGGAGTAGAATCTGGATGGTCTTGGAGCACCGATCCCAGCGCAAGCCACTAGCTGTGGGTCGCTGACAGTTTCCAGTTCTGCTGTTATGCGGCGTCTTTACCACCATGTGAATGTCAGTGTCGGGAGGAGATGTAGCTTGTTACCATTTGCTCTTTGTTGGACTCTCCTGCTGTTATGTTTCCTAGTGTTTAACTAAACTAAACTAAACTAAACTAAACTAAACTAAACTAAACTAAACTAAACTAAACTAAACTAAACTAAACTAAACTAAACTAAACTAAACTAAACTAAACTAAACTAAACTAAACTAAACTAAACTAAACTAAACTAAACTAGACTAGACTAGACTAGACTAAACTAAACTAAACTAAACTCTGCGCACAAACTGGCACTGCCACGAAGTATTTATAATAATCAAAACCCATATGGTCACAGTGTAGGATATAGGCGAGGAGAGGGTCTATACTACTCAACCTGTGAGGCTGTAGACTATTCAACCTGTGAGGCTGTAGACTATTCAACCTGTGAGACTGTAGACTATTCAACCTGTGAGGCTGTAGACTATTCAACCTGTGAGACTGTAGACTATTCAACCTGTGAGACTGTAGACTATTCAACCTGTGAGACTGTAGACTATTCAACCTGTGAGACTGTAGACTATTCAACCTGTGAGGCTGTAGACTACTCAACTTGTGAGACTGTAGACTATTCAACCTGTGAGACTGTAGACTATTCAACCTGTGAGGCTGTAGACTATTCAACCTGTGAGGCTGTAGACTATTCAACCTGTGAGACTGTAGACTATTCAACCTGTGAGACTGTAGACTATTCAACCTGTGAGGCTGTAGACTACTCAACTTGTGAGACTCTACCAACCACCGTCGCGAATACAGAAAGATGAACACAGTTTTTAATCAGTGAAGCCGGGGATCATGACGGATGTTTCTTTCTTTCTTTCTTTCTTTCTTTCTTTCTTTCTTTCTTTCTTTCTTTCTTTCTTTCTTTCTTTCTTTTCTTTCTTTCTTTCTTTCTTTCTTTCTTTTTTTTTCTTTTTTTTCTTTCTTTCTTTCTGACGTTGACCCGACAACTGCTCAAGAAATAAATAATCCTGTGCGTCATCCGTCGCCACTGCTCCTCACCCCACCCCCTGGAAACGTTGTCCGACTCTCCCTATCACGTGACCTTTACTGTATGCACGTATGAACTTTTCCAAGACTCACAGCAACAGAGCTGGAAGATGTCAGTGACCCACATATGATGGCTTGCTACAGGATCGGTGAACCAGAACCATCCAAATTCTGCTCCACATCTCCGTGGTTCCACTTGAGACAGACTAACCTGTCTAGTCCAAGTGAATAGGGATCGAGGAGGGAAGGCAACCCGGTAGACACAAAATATCGTGCTGAAGTCGGATGTGTTGGATCGGAAGGTGCAAATATCAAAGTTTTACTGCAACCACAACACGATGCAGACACGCCCACTTAAAGTCCTTTTTAAAGGGCGGATGACGAAGAGGTGTGATTCTTTAGTCATCGGGTAAATGCAGACGGACGAACAAACGTTTCCAAGTTTGAGGTTTACAGCTTATCTATCTATTAGTAGTGGTTGTGGTTGGTTGTGGTTGGTTGTGGTTGGTCGAAGGCCCCGGTATCGCTGCAAACGATTTAAAATCCATAATTACTCAACTACTGGTGCCAGTGGAATCCTTCAAATTAAAACTCATCTCATTGAAGGATCTAAACAACGAAAGGCAGCTGCAGTCCCCATCATAACAGTTACAGCACACCCCAAAAAGACATACGGCCAAGTGGCACCGAAAGTGAACGCAGCTGAACTGTCCTTCGTCATACGATTTTATCATTACTAGTGCGCCATTCTCAATTCCCATGATAGAGATTGCCGCAGAGTGACCTGCCCTTTGTTCTGCGCGATGATCATGTTCTCGGCCGGGGACTGGTTGTTCTCGAGGCAAGACGCCGGCCTCGAGACAGAGAGGTTGTGGGTTCAAATCCCGGCTATACCGGTTGGGATTTTTATTTATGATTTCTCTCTGCGGCAACCACCCCTCTCAGCAGTGAAGCAGGCTTGAAACATCAATTACTCATCGACGGAAAAAATATGAGCACCTCCGAAGTCGGAGTTATCTGCCTGTGCGGCGAGGGACCCCTGTGCACACGGCTGCCAGAGAAAAATGTATTAACACGCAAAATTCAGTTCCTAGTCTCTAGGGACTTTGTCAGAGGTGAAAGCTGGCGAATGGGGAAAAAAAAAAGAAAAAAAAAATGTCTTTGACCCTAGACAAGATACATTATCCCGACATCAGAGAGAATCGACGTTTGTAATTAGATCAATATTTCCTGCCTGAGACCTGACCTGACAGTGATGGCCGCACAGAAGGACCCGCTTCCAAACAAAATACCACTGATTGTTCAATAGACGTCACTTTGCAATTGGATTCAACACCAAATCCACTGACGGTTTTATAGATCTACATGTACCAACATTTGTTTATTGTTTATAGATGAGTGCTGCATTGCGATATCTTTTCTTTCTATGTTACCCCTGAATGCATTTTGTTTGGTCCATTAAACGTATTTTCTTTCTGTATTTATTGCTGTTTTCTTTTCTTTTTTTATGTAATGAATCGATTGAATTGATTTGTAAAAAAAATTATATCGCTGATTTGTATCTTTGAGATGCTAATGCAGGCACGAATAATTTACTGCAGCTGAATATTCTAAATTTTGTTTGTATGCTCATCATCATCATCATCAGCAGCATTATCGTCACCATCATCATCAGCATCATCATTATCATTCGCCACACAGGTTGGCGCATAAGGCGAAACCGCACAGAAAGTAAACACAGCCATCTGTTCCCTGTTATACGATATTATCATTCATCGTAAGCAATCGGAATATCGGAACACGATCAAAACAGATGAAACGCACAGCTGTGTGCTGAGACTGCTATGATGGGGACTGCTGCTGCCTTTCTTTGTTTGGGAGATAATATATTAATTCGGATGATTCTACTGGCACGAACGGTTGAGCAATTATGGATTTTAATTCGTTTGCGGTGATACGGGGGCCTATGATAACCATAACAGGTTGGCGCAGGCCATCATGTCCTTCCACAATCTTCTATCCACAGTACATCGTAAAAATTATGTGTTGACTGTTTTCCATGCCATGACACCAAGATATCCAGCATCTTCTCCGTTTGTCATCCGTGATCTCTCTTTCCCTGTATTTTGCCAGTTGTAACTAAGTATTCCAACTTTCCTCGTCTCATGATGTGACCAAAAATGTCGATTGTTACTTGCTGACGTTTTTTCATGCTTATATTTGTCTTTATTTTCGTGTTGATTCAAGGTTTCTCAAAGCAAATACTGCCTTTGTTATTCTGACTCTACCACAACCCCCCCCCCCCCAACCACACCCCCCCCCTTTTTTCACAAGCGTTTTTTTTTTCTCTAATTGTTCAATAATTTGGTCTAAAATTGTCCTACTTGGCAAGACAGTATTGCACGCTCATTAAACAGTAAAGGGGGGACAATTATCTGACTAGCCCTGGTATTGTATTATTTTGTCATAATATTATTGGGCAGTAACATTTGAATATTGAACATAAACATGCAACACAGAAGCAGAACTCATAAACAAGTAAATTAAAGAATATTAAAACGAGCAATCCGCTCGTGCACTTCTGGGGCCCGGAAGGGGATCAAGAATTGTGGCTCTGTTCCCTATCAGGCATGTTCGTAAGAGGTGATTAAGGAGGGTTGGGCGTGGGGCTGACAATCATGTACACTGTAAAAAAAAAATAAAAAAAGATAAGCCGAAAAAACTCCAAAACATGGACAAGTCAAAGAAAAGAAAAAGTTTATCCGACACACAAGAAAAATAAAGGCTCTCTGTCTAAGAAATGTATGACGAGGTCAGGAGAAAGCCACAAGGAGTTAAGTTCTCAGACCCACCTTTTGTCTACCAGGAAATCCTCCAGAATTGTCACATGTAATGTACATACTCTAAATGAACAAGGAAAAGCTGCACAAGTAGCAGCAGAAATGGCAAACTACAAAATAGATATTCTGGGAAAGTGCGAAACAAGATGACTAGGAACAGAAAGAATACAACTAAACACAGGAGAGATAATTGTATCATCGGGACACCAGGAACCTGTAGCACAACATAGTAATGGGGTAGCTATAATGTTATCAAAGACAGTACAGAAGGCAAATATAGTATGGGAGGCAATAAGGCCTAGACAAATAAGTGCAACATTTAAAACAACAACAACAAACCAAAATAAAAATACCTCTACCAGACGTTTAATCTTACATATATCTGGGCAGTAACGTAGGCATAGAATGAGGAACACAAAATGATACCAAAATAAGAATATCAAAAGCAAGAGGAGCATTCGTTGCACTGGGAAAAATATGGAAGTCCAAAGAAATTAGTTTAATATAAAAATTAAAATTTTCAACTCCAGTGTTCAGTCAGTCTTACAATATGGCTGTGAAACATGGAGAACAATAAAAATAACAATCATGAAGATACATACCTTTATTAATGGATGCTTACGCAGAATAAAAGAAGTAGACAATGAGCAATCAAGAACAATTTAATTAAAGACATGCTAACTTCATGCACACATATTCTTGATGATTCCCGCGCCGCGTGACGTCACACAGTGCTTGTAGTTTTGTTTTTCTCCCATCTCTGTTCTGGTATTGATTCCATTGTACACAGAGTACAGAATAGGGAAACAAACAGGCGAGAGTTCTTTACATGCATGCATGTTTTCTGTTACACAGCAGTCAGATACATGAAACATCAACAAGCACACCACGGTAGCTATCAGCTCCGGAGCGGAACTTTTCTTGTTGTCTACTACAAGTTTATGTTGACAACTTTCATAAAAAAAATTGTTTTTGAGTTCCATGTTGTTGCTGTCCTTGGCTAACTTGACATTGAAGATTTCCTTTACTCTTCTCTCAATAATGGTCTTCGTTGTGTCTGTCTGAATGTTGTCTAATCGTCATGTCTGTCTGAATGTTGTCTAATCGTCATGTCTGTCTGAATGTTGTCTAATCGTCATGTCTGTCTGAATGTTGTCTAATCGTCATGTCTGTCTGAATGTTGACTAATCGTCATGGTGTTTGTCTGAATGTTGTCTAATCGTCATGTCTGTCTGAATGTTGACTAATCGTCATGGTGTTTGTCTGAATGTTGACTAATCGTCATGGTGTTTGTCTGAATGTTGTCTAATCGTCATGTCTGTCTGAATGTTGTCTAATCGTCATGTCTGTCTGAATGTTGTCTAATCGTCATGTCTGTCTGAATGTTGTCTAATCGTCATGTCTGTCTGAATGTTGTCTAATCGTCATGTCTGTCTGAATGTTGACTAATCGTCATGGTGTTTGTCTGAATGTTGTCTAATCGTCATGTCTGTCTGAATGTTGACTAATCGTCATGGTGTTTGTCTGAATGTTGTCTAATCGTCATGTCTGTCTGAATGTTGTCTAATCGTCATGTCTGTCTGAATGTTGTCTAATCGTCATGTCTGTCTGAATGTTGTCTAATCGTCATGTCTGTCTGAATGTTGTCTAATCGTCATGTCTGTCTGAATGTTGTCTAATCGTCACGTCTGTCTGAATGTTGTCTAATCGTCATGTCTGTCTGAATGTTGTCTAATCGTCATGTCTGTCTGAATGTTGTCTAATCGTCATGTCTGTCTGAATGTTGACTAATCGTCATGGTGTTTGTCTGAATGTTGTCTAATCGTCACGGTGTTTGTCTGAATGTTGTCTAATCGTCACGGTGTTTGTCTGAATGTTGACTAATCGTCATGGTGTCTGTCTGAATGTTGACTAATCGTCACGGTGTTTGTCTGAATGTTGTCTAATCGTCATGGTGTCTGTCTGAATGTTGTCTAATCGTCATGGTGTTTGTCTGAATGTTGTCTAATCGTCATGGTGTCTGTCTGAATGTTGTCTAATCGTCATGGTGTCTGTCTGAATGTTGACTAATCGTCACGGTGTCTGTCTGAATGTTGTCTAATCGTCATGGTGTCTGTCTGAATGTTGTCTAATCGTCACGGTGTCTGTCTGAATGTTGACTAATCGTCACGGTGTCTGTCTGAATGTTGTCTAATCGTCATGGTGTCTGTCTGAATGTTGACTAATCGTCATGTCTGTCTGAATGTTGTCTAATCGTCATGGTGTCTGTCTGAATGTTGTCTAATCGTCATGTCTGCCTGAATGTTGTCTAATCGTCATGGTGTCTGTCTGAATGTTGTCTAATCGTCACGTCTGTCTGAATGTTGTCTAATCGTCATGGTGTTTGTCTGAATGTTGTCTAATCGTCACGTCTTTCTGAATGTTGTCTAATCGTCATGTCTGTCTGAATGTTGTCTAATCGTCATGTCTGTCTGAATGTTGTCTAATCGTCATGGTGTTTGTCTAAATGTTGTCTAATCGTCATGTCTGTCTGAATGTTGTCTAATCGTCATGTCTGTCTGAATGTTGTCTAATCGTCATGGTGTCTGTCTGAATGTTGTCTATTCGTCATGGTGTCTGTCTGAATTTTGTCTAATCGTCATGTCTGTCTGAATGTTGTCAAAACGTCATGGCGTCTGTCTAAATAGTATCTAATCGTCATGATATGTGAACGTAGCCACGGCTACACGATGTCTGTCTGAATACAATTTCTTCTTCACGATGTCTGTCTGAATGTAGGCTCTGCTTCAACATTACTTTTATGAGTACCTGTAATAAAAGGACAGAATATATCAGTCAACTCTATGATAATTAAATAGACAAAGGAGTCAATAAAAGAAATGGCTAGATGAGTTTGTGTTTGTCGGAGAGGTTATTATCTCCCATCTCCCCCTCTCGTCCTCTCTCTCACTATTCTCCTTATATAAACCGACGAAGGTAAGAACAAGAGGCCATGGAGACATGTGGATGTTGTATCCAGGTATAGGTAACAACAACTATGCAACAAATAAAACCCAACATCCATTCAACTTTGAACACTCGGCGGAGGGTTAGTGTTGAAAGGTCATTGCTGGAGGGGTTGTGCTGGAAGGTCATTGCTGGAGGGTTTGTGCTGGAAGGTCATTGCTGGAGGGTTTGTGATGGAAGGTCATTGCTGGAGGGTTTGTGATAGAAGGTCATTGCTGGAGGGTTTGTGATGGAAGGTCATTGCTGGAGGGTTTGTGCTGGAAGGTCATTGCTGAAGTGTCTGTAAGTAAAAAGAGTAAAGTACCCCCGTCACACCAAGTGACGAATAGGGAAATATGGTGTTAGTGACCATACATTTTACAGACCTTCGGCACATGATTTTTGGGGTAATGTGGTCGGTATTACGCCCGTGCCGCTTTACTTTCCCAGAAAAAAATCCGGTACCCATTAAAGGCTGGGTGAACCGCAAGCCGTCGGTTGGGATCGAACCCTACCTCTTGTCCTTTGTAGTCCAATTCACTAACCACTGAGTTATCGCGGCTCCCCTTAAGTGTCTGTGCTGGAGGGTTATTGCTGGAAGGTCTGTTTTGGAAGGTCATTACTGTAAGGTCATTGCTGGAAGGCCATTGTTGAAGGGTCTGTTCTGGAAGGTCACTGCTCGAAGGTCACTGCTGGAAGGTCCGTGCTGTAAGGTCATTGCTCGAAGGTCATTGTATGTACCAACCGGGGGCCACAGGATATTCCATGCGAGCCGCAGGTAAAAATGACGTAATTGGGGGTCAGGGCTTGCGACTAGGGGGCCATGCATAGGGATGATGATGTTCATAGAATACAAGACTCAGATAGAACTCGTCTCCCACTCAGTGAATTGCTTCGTCAACGAGTGTCTATAGGTCAAACACACTTCTGAGTGTGCTTACCTATAACCTCTCTTTAACTCTATCATCAGACATGTAGTTATAGATTATTATACTTCACCGTTTGTTGTCGTTGTCCCTGTATTCTGAAGAAGGCCACAGGCCGAAACGTCAATATTGTGTTGTGTTCCTTCCTTGTAAAGCTGTCACCATACCTTGGAGTGCTTATCATACTCCACTACTGGCTCCTTGCTACCAGCTTTACCGCAGCATTGCAATTATTTGCTTGTTCCCCGTACTCAGAAGTGTTTACTACTTCTCTTCCCCACCACACGACCGTTGCCCAACATAACCGTCCTCTTCTCATTAGTCATTTGCAAGGTCTATGGACAAACTTCGAAAAGAATAT